>CAIGQV010018552.1:1744482-1761018 GCA_903798115.1 Danio jaintianensis | reverse complement strand
CCATGTGTCAAAACTCATGTAACCAGCATATGCATTTTTTTCAGCAGGGTTGAAAGCAACATAACAAATACATCCATTACTCAACTGAACCTCACCCCTTTTTGATATCTTAGGCCCCGTTTAAACTAATACGTTTTAGTTTTTAAAATGCATAAGTTTTGCTACGGTTATTCTTTCCGTCCACACTACCCCGGAGTTTTCAAGCGCTGAAAACGAAGCATTTTAAAAACGCTGAAGGGGCCGTTTTGGTTTTAAAACACTGCTGCTCCGTGTCAGTGTGGATGGGGCAAACAGAGACATCTGAAAACGGAGGCGTGGCTGCAGACATTAGCCTGGGGGCAGTCGTGGCCTGGTGGTTAGAGTGTTGGACTCGTGATCCGAAGGTTGCTGGTTCGATACTCGGTACCAGCGGGAATTGGGGGTGGGGGGAGTGAATGACCAGCACTCTCCACCACCCTCAATACCACGACTGAGGTGAGTCCCTTGAGCAAGGCACCGTTCCCCCCAACTGCTCCCCGGGCGCCGCAGCATGGCTGCCCACTGCTCCGGGTGTGTGTTCACGGTATGTGTGTGTTCACTAACTGTGTGTGTGCACTTGGATGGGTTAAATGCAGAGCACAAATTCCAAGTATGGGACACCATACTTGGCCACACTACACTACACTTCACACTTCACACTTCACTTCACACTTCACTTCACTTCACTTCACTTCACTACACTTCACTTCACTTCACTATCTGATTGGAGCTTTTTCTCAACGAAGTTCAGTCTTGCATCCTTTCCTGTAAGTTATATAGAAAACAAACTCCCGAGGACACGTCGGGTAAATCTTCAAAGGGAACAGTGTACTTTATAACGTCATTCACATCACCCAGGCTACGCTGTTTCACTATCTCAACAATAAAATGAAAACATGATCTAAGGAACTGCCTATTTTCATTTTGATATTAACAACTTAACCAAAAATTTACCAAAAATGTTCGTGTAGCTACATATTTATATGATGGTCATCTTCACTGTATGCATTTTGTAACAAAACGGAGCCTATAACATAACTGCTTCCTTTCATTTTCATTGAAAAATATGAAACATACCCTGTCTCCTTTGGTGAATATCAGTTTTAATAATCAATAATACAATACGTTTATACAATATAGGAAATAAAGGCAAACTGTCAATATGCAAAATCAGTGTACGTGGTTACATAAATTAATATATTAACTTATCTTTGCGCTCAGGCAAAACACCTTACCTGAGAACAATTAACAGATTCAAGACCAAAGAGTCGTTAGATAGAGACAAGATAAATTAAATATCACGTTTAACAACTATAGTGAGATGAGGGTCCAGCGGTAGATTCTTGATGAACTGTCCAACGTGCGCTGCTCTCACCTGGGGAGGTGTGGTCAAAGCACCCGCTGACTGCCTGGAGCTCAGACGTGAGCATATGCTGCAGCGCATGCCCCCTACTGCTGATTGGCTGCCAGTGTGTTTTTTGGCTCAAATATTGCTTAGTGCACCTTTAAGTATTCAATTCACCAACAGTAACTCAAGCACTAATCAGTCCCACTATTTGAATTAACTATTCAAATATTTCGCTTACTGAATTAAAAAAGTTACAAGCAGCACTTTTAAATAAAAAAAAGTGCACTCAAAAAAAAAATGCAGGGTTGTCTGTACAATGTTTGAAACCCTAATTGCCTTTAAAATCTCTCCGCAAGAGATCGTGAAGGTGTGGATAGATCTGTACCAGCTCTGCCACTCCAGTTTATTTGCTAACTTGTTGTGTTGGATGTTGTTCTCCTGTCTGACCTCTGTGGATATAAGATTTAAATCAATCGCACATGAAAGAAGGTGGAGTTTCAGAACACACCCACTGATTGCCTAATCGCCACGGACCAATAGAGTTGGTCAAAAACATCACAACCATTTGTGTCGTGGGGAAAACAACCCATTCAAATGAATGTACGGAGACCTTGTTAGGCACTTTACACTCAAAAAATGGCATTTGGTGTTTGTTCAAACTACTTATATAAAATGAGCTGAAACAACACAATTCTTGAGTTTTTTGTTTTTTTGGGACAACTTAATTGTTTCATGTTCAATCCACTTAAATTTGCAAAAACTAATAAGTTAACTTAATTCCTTAATTCCAAATCGATTGTGTGGAACCCAGTATTTTTTTTACAGTGTATCTTTACTTTTTGATTTATTGTTGCTTGATTTAGTATTGAAAAGTTGTTTAGTATTTAACGTTTTTCACCTCTGATACGTTTAAACATCCTGACCTGAAAGGATACAATGGATCTGACAAGCAGAATTCATGTTTTTATTATGTAAGATGCAGTTTCAGGTTATGTTTTAGTGTTGTAATGTCCCACATTGTCGCACACCAACTTAGTAATTGTCCCACATTTAGTTTGTTAGGTGATGGTCACGCTAGAAATCCGAAAAATGCTTCACTGTCAGATTATGTCCAAACTCATTCGCCAGTATTAAGTGGACTATTGTGTGGTAGAGTTATTATTTGGAGGAGAAATGGTTTGGATTAGGCAATCATGTAGCGATTGTAAGGATGGGCTGGTTAATTTTCACTCCGGGTTACCGCTATTCATTTCCAATACAGGGGGACGAATTGTTTTCCCCCACACCGAATCCGCCCCCAGCTATGAAATGACACATACAAATCCATAGTAGCTCAAAGGTGTTTAGGAGCCAAAGCGAACTCCCTCAAAAGTTTGCTAATTTTAGCTTTTTTGAAGTACCAAAATAACCTCAAACAAACTTTGTTTTGGCTGTATTTCGTTGAAATTATGTCATTTCAGTTCGTTCTTCGATTTAGCTTGAAGTATACCTGGGACTTAAATGTGTATACAGTAGTCTTTGAATTTGAAGTGGATCAAAACCTTTCATCAAAATTGTCCAAAAACTATTGAATTGAACAGCATCTATTTTTTGTCTTAGGACAATTTTGAAAAACTTATTTTATCCACTTCAAATGTTGATTAGTATATATATATATATATATATATATATATGTATGTGTGTACATGTGATTTTTCAGTTTTCTTTTTTTTAAATGTGGAAAAAGTGAAGCGCTATGAATACTTTCCGGATGTACTGTATATATATATATATATATACATACATACATACATACATACACTCACCGGCCACTTTATTAGGTACACCTTACTAGTACTGGGTTGGACCCCCTTTTTCCTTCAGAACTGCCTTAATCCTTCGTGGCATAGATTCAACAAGGTACAAGAAAATATCCCCCACCCCATTACACCACCAGCCTGAACCATTGATACAAGGCAGGATGGATCCATGCTTTCATGTTGTTGATGCCAAATTCTGACCCTACCATCCGAATATCACAGCAGAAATCGAGACTCATCAGACCAGACAACGTTTTTCCAATCTTCTATTGTCCAATTTTGGTAAGCCTGTGCGAATTGTAGCCTCAGTTTCCTGTTCTTAGCTGACAGGAGTGGCACCCGGTGTGGTCTTCTGCTGCTGTAGCCCATCCGCCTCAAGGTTGGACGTGTTGTGCGTTCAGAGATGCTCTTCTGCAGACCTCGGTTGTAACGAGTGGTTATCTGAGTTACTGTTGCCTTTCTATCAGCTGGAACCAGTCTAGCCATTCTCCTCTGACCTCTGGCATCAACAAGGCATTTGCGCCCACAGAACTGCCGCTCACTGGATATTTTCTCTTTTTCGTGTCATTCTCTGTAAACCCTAGAGATGGTTGTGGGTGAAAATCCCAGAAGATCAGCAGTTTCTGAAATACTCAGACCAGCCCGTCTGGCACCAACAACCATGCCACGTTCAAAGTCACTTAAATCCCCTTTCTTCCCCATTCTGATGCTCGGTTTGAACTGCAGCAGATCATCTTGACCATGTCTACATGCCTAATTGCATTGACTTGCTGCCATGTGATTGGCTGATTAGAAATTTGCGTTAACGAGCAGTTGGACAGGTGTACCTAATAAAGCTGGTGAGTGTGTATATATATATATATATTCATTAATTCATTTTCTTTTCGGCTTAGTCCCTTTATTAATCTGGGGTCGCCACAGCGGAATGAACCGCCAACTTATACAGCATATGTTTTACGCAGCGGATGCCCTTCTAGCTGCAACCCATCACTGGGAAACATCCATACACACCCATTCACACACATACACTACGGACAATTTGGCCTACCTAATTCACCTGTACCGCATGTTTTTAGACTTGTGGGGGAAACCAGAGCACCCGGAGGAAACCCACGCAAACACAGGGAGAACATGCAAACTCCACACAGAAACACCAACTGATCCAGCCAAGGCTCGAACCAGCGACCTTCTTGCTGTGAGGCGAACGTGCTACCCACTGCGCCACCGTGCAGCCCTATATATATATATATATATATATATACAACTTTATATCTTAAACATTATGTTTATCATGCTTTCTTATTTTTTAAAAACAGCATAAAATATGTCACTCATTACATGTAAGTGGCTAAAAAAAATGAAAACAGCCTCTGCTCAGTCACTGTGTGTTTAGTTAAGGTAATATTACTGCGTTTACAAATTTCCCTTTATATGTGACAGGTTAGGGGAAACAACTTTGAAGTTGTTCCTCCAATCAATTTGTGTGATGGATGTTCTCCATGTTGAAAAAACAAAAACAAAGCACATTTCATTGGTCGCACCATTACTTTAACATCTTGTGATATGTCAGTTCTGTTTTTGACTACAGAGTATGACGTTTTTCTTTTTTTTTTTTCTTCTTTTTTTTTGAGTTTCAGATCCCCTCTTTGCACTCACTCGTGTTTAAGTAATTATAAATTTGTAAATGTTTACTGTATTCGCTATGGGGTGTACTCTTGTGTTTATTATTTGGGTACATGCTATTCTTCTGACATAAAGCTACGAATACACAATCAAGACAAGGGTACTTTGGTCCAAGAACTCAATGACTTACTCAAAGAGAGCTGAAATGCTTTAAATGAATTTCTTTCCTCAGGATAACCTCGGATGTACAACATACACACACTGTAAAAAACAATCTGTTAATTAACGGTTTCTGTATTTTGCGATCCACAAGTGTTTTCCGTTTATTTAGGGTTGTGAATTACATTTTGGGACTTTGATTTCTGCTCTGTCGACTTTTGATTTTGAAAATTCAATGTATAAGAAATAATATATAGAGAGAAATAAGTCTGTAAAATTGCAGAAAATGTACTGGAAGTTTATTACAAGGTTTTTGTTGGTGTAAAACACCAACCCAGACAATATATCACTTTAAACTATTACAAATGTTCATAAAAGTCACTTTTTAGAACTTTTCAATGTTAAAGGTTGTTGGAAGAAAGATCAAGGTCCCATAATGCAATTCAAATGCATACATAAACATGAAAATAAAACATGAAACACAAAATACTGCTAATTTACGGATATTTCATTTACGCACTCATGTTTTTTGCATGCCATTGCTGGTTCTCGAATGCATTAAGACACAAATGTTTGTCTTGAAACTGACAGCATTTATGCCATATTATTGAATAACACAAAAATATTTTAACTTGTTCCACATTTTATAAGCAAAAGCCAAATTCTGGGTTACAGTGAGGCATTTAGAATAAAAGTGAACTGGGTCATCTGTTCACTTCCATCGAACATTTCAACCATAAACATTAAAATTACATTCAAAATGAAGACATGGGAATGAAGAGGTGGAATACAAGGGTTCCGAGCATATATCGTTGATTTATAGTATATGATCTAATTATACTGAGTGCATGTGAACTTACCCTTTAATGTACACACTTTTATATAAAATTGTAATGTACTTATAATTTGACACTCTTGGGCTCATTAAATCCTGTGAAGATCTGGCAGTCCTGGAATTGGATCTGCAAGTTATTTTAGTGAATCCAGGCTACAATCATGCGTCTGACTGCTTAAAACAATACCAGCTCAACAACTGTATAAAAAAAACTGGCTGAGAATATACAATGGTGTGAAAAAGTGTTTGCCCCCTAAACCTAATAACTGGCTGGGTCACCCTTAGCAGCAACAACTGCAATCAAGCGTTTTTGCAGTAATATTTTGCAATGAGTCTGTTACAGCGATGTGGAGAAATGGCAAAACAGCCAAGACCATCACACTACCACCACCACCATATATTACTGTTGGTAGGATGTTCTTTTCCTGAAAACTTTTACGCCGCACATAATGGGACACACACCTTCCAAAAAGTTCAACTTTTGTCTCATCAGTCCACAGGGTATTTTCAAAAAGTCTTAAGGATCATCAAGATGTTTTCTGGCAAAACTGAGACGAGCTTTAATGTTCTTAATCTTTCAGCTGTGGTTTTCATCTTGGAACCATTTTCCATCTTACGGTGGAGTCATGAACACACCTTAACTGAGGCAAGTGTTGTTGTGGGGTCTTTTGTGACCTCTTGGATGAGTTGTCGCTGTGCTCTTGGGGTAATATTGGTTGTTCGGCCACTCCTGGGAAGGTTCTGTTCCATGTTTAATCCATGTGTAGAAATGGCTTTATAACCTTGTTTTTTTGGAAGTCTTTGGATCTCGGCATTATGTCTAGCTTTTGAGGATCTTTTGGTCTACTTCACTTTGTCAGGCAGGTCCAATTTAAGTGATTTCTAGATTGCAAACTGGTGTGGCAGTAATCAGGCCTGGGTGTGGCTAGAGAAATTGAACTCAGGTGTTATAAACCAGAGTTATGTTTTAACAGGAGGGCGGGGGTAAACACTTTTTTTACACAGGGCTATGTCATTTTGGATTTAGTTTTCTCATAATAATAGAAACCTTAATTAAAAAAATGTATGATGTGTTTACTTGTGTTATTTGTTTGATGATCTGAAACATATAAAGTATAGGGCAAACACTTTTTCACACCACTGTAAATATATATATATATATATATATATATTTATATGTATATTTATATATATATATTAATCTTTAGAATTTAAAAGATTGAAACATTCTATTCTGACTCCAGCTTCTAGTCATGTTAGAGTAGATATAGTTGTTTTCTCTACATCAACTGAGGATCAAATAGAGATGTAATTTAAAAAAATATATATTTGTTTCTAAGAAAATGTTTCTGGCTGTGCTGCAGGTTGTCAAGCAATGCCATAATAGATGGACATTTTCTGTCTAGATGTTTTTTGCTCAGTAATAAATTGCTGTAAAAATAATTCCCAGCGGATTTACAAATTAAAACAGGGAGGTGAATACTTACCGAATTACAGGAAATGGTAAAACAAACATAGTTATGGTGGTTCCAGAAGACTGGATGTGTTTGGAAGAGGACTTTCATAAGAGAAGAAGTCAGAATGATAACTGCAATAGTAAATATTTCAAACACTGTCAATTTACAATTATTTCTATTAGTGCTAATCATACATTCATTCATTTTCCTTTATATATCAGGGGCCGCCACAGCGGAATGAACCGCCAACTATTCCGGCATATGTTTTACACAAAGGATGCCCTTCCAGCCGCAACCCAGTACTGGGAAACACCCATACACACTCTCATACGCTACGGCCAATTTAGTTTATTTATTTCACATATACCCAATGTCTTTGGACTGTGGGGGAAACTGGAGTACCCGGAGGAAACCCACGCCAACACAGGGAGAACATGCAAACTCCACACAGAAATGCCAACTGACCCAGCCGGGACTTGAACCAGCGACCTTCTTGCTTTGAGGTGACTGTGCTAACCACTGAGCCACCCTGCTAATCATACAGTAAATCAAAATAGGGGAAGTAAACACTGACCTATTTTGAGCCTCGTAGAAACTGTACAATCCATCTTACTTTACAAGGATAGCAGCCATTTTTCCACCAGTCCAGTCATCATTTATTATATCCATTGGAGATCAAACACTTCACAATTTTCCACTTTAGTTATGTGTCAGCCTTATTTCCAAATTGATTCAATTAATTATTTTCCTCAAAATTCTCCAAGTAATACCCCATAATGACAATTAGGAAGACGTATGTTTAAAATCTCTGCAAATATATGTAAACAAATATATCTGCCATGACTGAGTTCAGGTGCTCCTGTTTCCACTGATCGTCCTTAAGATGTTTCTACAACTTGATTGGAGTCTGTGGTACATTCAGTTGATCTGACATGATTTAGAAAGGCACACAGACCATAAGGTCCCACTGTTAACAGTCTGTCAGAGTACAAGGCAAACCATGAAGTACAAGGATTTGTCTGTAGGCCTCCTAGATGAGACTGTATTGGGGCATAGTTCTGGAGAAGGGATACAGAAAAGCTTCTTCAGCATTAAAGGTCCCAATGAGCACTTTGGCTTCAACGGTCCCAATGAGCACTTTGGCTTCCAGCAGAGAGAGAGGGAAAGGATCAGCAAAGAACCTTGAGCCAGGAATCGTTCTGTTGATTTGTCCTATACCCTGTCAGATTTTACTCCCTCCCATTTAAAAAGTAGGTAGCAAATATTGATGATGAAATATGCTACGTATCAGATGGTGCTACCAGTGTAGATTTTGATGTGGAGTGGTGTGATATGAGGTTGTAAAATTGCCCTAACCTACCTCAATCCCTCAGAACCATTCAAATATAGTGTTGGTAGTGTAATCTGATGAGTAAGATAAAATGTCAGGACACACCCAAGCTCTCACTGTGCGATTTTTAATAATCTGAAACAATTATAGCTTGTCAGACTGCATGAACGTGATTCCCGTGTCAGATTCTCCGTTTTCATAAATGTCAGAATGAACGACAATCAAATCAACTGTAACAGCAATTTGTTCGCAGTGTGCCTCAATAACTAAACCAGAATATTAAATTTTTGCGGGGCGACACGGTGGCTCAGTGGTTAGTACTGTCACCTCACAGCAAAAAGGTTGCTGGTTCGAGTCCCGGCTGGGTCAGTTGGCATTTCTGTGTGGAGTTTGTATGTTCTCCCTGTGTTGGCGTGGGTTTACTCCGGGTGCTCTATAGGTGAATTAAATAAACTAAATTGGCCATAGTGTGTGTGTGCATGTGAGAATGTATGGGTGTTTCCTAGTACTGGGTTGCAGATGGAAGGGCATACGCTGTGTAAAATATATGCTGGTAAAGTTGGCGGTTCATTTCGCTGTGGCGACCCCTGATAAATAAAGGGACTAACCTGAAGGAAAATGATTGAATGAATAAATACATTTTTGCCATTTCCTTGCTCTGGTTTGAAGGCGTGCTGATTGAGTCATCAGATGCTCCTATTGGTTCTCGGTTTGACACTTGCAGCTAAAGTTACCCTGCAGGAAAGTGTCTAAAATTTTCTGAATCGGATCACTGTTAAGATGTTAATCTGACCATTAAAGACCACAGGTTTTAAGACTGGGATTACTGGAATCTTTTAGGATTTCCTAAATTTGTCTCAGACGACCAAATCGTGGCTGAAATTGCACAGTGTGAGTTGGGCTTAAAGATATTTAATAATCCTAGAGGATTGTAGACTGCACGAACATGGCCACCATGTCACACTGTAAGATCTCAGCTGTCATAATGCCAGACTGAACGACAATGAAGACTCGTCAAACACGGAAGAAAACTCGTGGAGTTTGACGTCATCCATTCGTGACATGTGTTCTAAAATGATACCTCACAGCAAACATAAACAATCTGTAGCGGCAATTTTGCAAACAGCGTGCCTCAATAATAAAACCTGGAAGATTGTTTTGGATATTTCCCCAAGGTGGTTTGAAGTTGTCACGTGAATTGCATCATCAGATTCAGCGCTCCTATTGGTTCTTGGATTGACGCTCATTGTAGCTGAAGTTACACTGCAGGCAAGTGTCTGGAATCTTCTGAAACTGCCAGAACTTAATAGGAGGAAAAATCTGACCGCAACAGCAATTAAGCATATGTCTGTGAAAATGTCAAACCAACGATCAAAGATGCCAGGTTTTAGCCTAGGATCACTAAAAACTTTTTAGGATTTCCCAAATTTGTCTCAGACAACTAAATCATGGCTGAAATTGAACAGTGTGAGCCAGGCCTAAAGATTTTTCAACAGTTCACGCTTAGCTATTGCTTGATACAATTTGCAGGTTTGGCATGCTGTCCCGGGAGAGAACCCTGAGTTTGAAGATACTTGAGCGCAGGGCTCCCGCCTGGTCATGTCGCATGACAGAGGGTCCAAGATCAGGTAGGTCTCGAGAGCTCCCCCTGGTAAAGGAGGAAAGGGGGAGATGGGGTGGATGGTGGCATTCTTCGAAATGAAAATAAGGAAGGTAGGATAAATGGGTTTATTTATTGGAGGCTAGAATTCATCTGATTGGTCTAGCAATGATTATTGATGCGAGACCAGCCGCGATCAATCAAATCACGTGCTCCTCTCGACATTAGTTTAGAAAACTTCATTTAATAAACGATTGTAGACTGCATGAAATTGGCCCCAAAGTCACACTGTAAGATCTCAGCTGTCATAATATCAGACTGAATTGACAATAAATAATTGAGTTTGACATCATCCATCCGTGACACTTTCACTATCCCGCGTTCTGAAATGATTCCTCACAGCGAACATGAACAATCTGTAGCGACAATTTTGCACACAGCATGCCTCAGTAATAAAACCAGGAAGAGAGAAAACATTTTGACATTTCCCCACGGTGGTTTGAAGTTGTTAAGCAAATTGCATCATCAGATTCTGTGCTCCTATTGATTTTTGGATTGAAGCTCATCGTAGCGGAAGTCACACTGCTGGAAAGTGACTGAAATCTTCTGAATCTGCCAGATCTTCATCGGAGGGAAAATCTGATCGCAACGGCAATCAAGCGTCAAAGACCACAATGATCAAAGACCACAGGTTTTAGCCTAGCATTACTGGAACCTTTTAGGATTTCCAAAATTGGTCTCAGACAACCAAAACATGGCTGAAATGTGATATTTTGTTGATTTTAGGTTGTCTTGAAAAGTGACCAAAATCCAACATAGAATACTGACATTTATTCGTCAGGTATGGCAACCAAAATCCAACATCTGATAGACGTCACATTGGTAACGTCCACACATCAAGCTGTAACATCATTACACATTGATATTTTGTTGTTTTTAGGTTGTGTTGGAAAGTAACCAAAATGCAACATCTGTCCGACATTGGACATTGACGCCGACCTGACGTTGGGTTCTGATTTTCACGATTTTCATTTCCAAACAAAATGCAACGTCCCACGGTGTTGGGATAATCTGATGTCATTTTGACGTCCTGTGCCTGCTGGGAATACTCAACAACAATATCGCATATTTTTCCAGTGCAAAAGGTTCTATGAATTCCAGCCCTAATTCATAGAACCATTTGCACAAATGCTCTGTGTAGTTAGTTGAGCTTAGAATGCTTTTGGGAAATGTAGCCCAGATTGCTGGTATAGACTAATATAGTTATCATAATAGTTATTTTTTGTTTGAATGGTCTTTTATGGTGAATGAAGACCTTAATTTTGGTCTATTCTCTACTCAGAGGTAAAGGTCATTGGAACTACATACAAAAGACCACACTCTGAATGAGTATAATTCAGTTAGTAGTTCCAAGAAGAATTCCAAGAGGGTATATAATGACAGAACATGCATCTAATTCTAGTCTAGGAATATATTCGCCTCAATTCCAGTAGGAGAATCAAAAGAAAGTTACAAATCTCCATCCATTCTGCTATGTTATGTGATTTCTTTGGGCGGGAAGTCATGTTTATGTGCTTGGTTTGTGCTGCCGAGTGTCTGATCTCTTGCCCACACACCATTTTGAGGAGATTTACACAACTTGTTGGGAGTTAACCTCGGTCAACCCCACTGTTGATCACAAAATGACCCCTGTCCCACAAACACATTCTTACAAATATATGTACTCATGAACTCTTGTACTCTATTATGTTATGACCAGAGCAGCTGGGGCAAACATGCAGCACGTAGATCATGAACACGGGGCTCGGAAGACCAGTGCTTACAACCAAACTACTGTAAAAAATGCTAGGTATTCGATTTATGTTGAGAAAACATGAAGGAATTAAGTTAACTTATTGGTTTTAACAAATTTAGGTGGATTGAACATAAAACAATTGTCACCAAACTTGTCGATTTAGCTCATTTTTAATAAGCAACTAACAGTGAACGTAATTTTTTTGGAGTGAACTACAGTATTTCAGCATGGAGGAATGTCAGTTTGATGAGAATAAATTCAGGGGCTGTTCACATGACACAGTTTTCGACTAAGAAATGGAAAACATTTTAATAATTTTGGCCATTCATATTGTTCGTTACATGACAATAGAGATTTAGGGACCTGGCAAGTTTTTAAAATTGGAAGTGTGTTTAAAAATCTCTGCGTAAACTACAAAAAATGCAAATTGTGAAAATGGTGACGTCATGATGTATTTTTAGTCATGAATAGGCCAACACGGAAACTGCGCGCATAGAAATCCGCTGATTTTTTTAGCCCATAATTGAGTCCATTTATTTAATATTGCAATAATGTGTGTAAATATATAATTATTACGTTTTTATATAAATTTTAGTAATATTATTGACTAATATGCAAATGGTTTTTATTTAAAACAATTCAATTCAATTCATCTTTATTTCTATAGCGCTTTTACAATGTAGATTGTGTCAAAGCAGCTTCACATAGAAGATTATAGTGAATTGAAATGGTGTCCGTTCAGTTTTTAGAGTTTAAGTTCAGTTCAGTTCAGTGTGGTTTAATTTTCACTGCTGAGAGTCCAAACACTGAAGAGCAAATCCATCGATGCGCAGCTCCACAGGTCCCGAACCATGCAAGCCAGTGGCGACAGCGGCGAGGAACGAACTTCACCAATTTGCGAAAGTGAAGGAAAAAAAACCTCGAGAGAAACCAGGCTCAGTTGGGCACGACCATTTCTCCTTTGGCCAAACGTCTTGTGCAGAGCTGCAGTCTAGGCGCCGGAGGCTGGTGAACGCTGGACGTCAGCGAAGACTCGTCTGTCACTGGGGTCTCACAGGAATCAGTCTCATGCTCTCCACTTCTCCATGACCACCACAGCAGCTCCTCAGGATACGGCCTGGTCCGGGATTATGGAAACCTTGGGATCATCTCTTCACAGGTCTTGGATTGCATTAGTGGCACTGCATAGTCTCTGTGGGCCTCGGGATGAGTATCCCCAGGTGGAAATAGAGAATAAAGAGAATAATTAGCGTAGCTGCTGTTCATAGTGTATATAAACGAGATGCAAAAACCTGCGTGGAGCACATTCATGCATCATACCGTTATGCAATGCATTGAGTGTATGCTTTACTAAAAAGATAAGTCTTTAATCTAGTTTTGAACTGAGAGAGTGTGTCTGAGCCTCGGACATTATCAGGAAGGCTATTCCAGAGTTTAGGAGCCATAAATGAGAAGGCTCGACCACCTTTACTCGACTTTGCTATTCTAGGTACTACCAGCAGCCCTGAGTTTTGAGATCTTAAAGAGCGGGTTGGATTGTAGCGAGACAGAAGGTCGGTTAGATAAACAGGTGCTAGATTATTTAAAGCTTTATAGGTAAGAAGCAATATTTTATAATCAATACGGAACTTAACAGGCAGCCAGTGTAAGGAGGATAAAATTGGGGTGATATGATCATATTTTCAACACAGTTTGTAAAGTGATATTTCCTGTCTTTTAGTATATATGTTATATGAGAGTAGGCATGGGACGATAACCGTTTTCAAGGTATACTGCAGTTTGGAAAAGTCAAGGTTTTAAAACCGCCTAAATTTTCTGCTATACCATTCCCGCGGTATATGTAAATTATTATTTTTTGTTTTTAGTTTTTTAGGACAACAGTATCTCCAGCAGAAAAGATATCCAAAGATGCCGTTTAAATTGTAATAAAATCTATATTTTTGAAACTAATGAAGACAGCAGAAGTCAATGATTCATTTGAATTATTTAGCCTGACATGTTTACTGCTCCAAAATATTTGACAGTTTTTTCCAAATGCTTACATTTTCAAAACAGTGTCACCTTTTTTCAAAACTCTACACACAATTCTCAAAACTGCACACACAAAATGCCAAATGTCTGACATTTTCTTCAAGCGTACATTGCCTGGAGAAGTTTTACAAACTTAGGGTACATTATACATGCCAGTGCCCGGCTGAGAAGAGTTCCTCTATTCTTTTCTAAAGGAATTTAGAATTTAGGAATATGTGGTAGGTATTGTGGATGGGTGGCAAACCAGTTTTCTTTTTTTTTTGGACCAGAACAGCCCAATGTCCTGTCACCTTTGACCATGTACTACGGTGATTGGTTAGTGATCAGTTGAAATGAGGAGTGTGTGTGTGCGACCTTGTGAATAAGTGTTTCAATTTTTTATTGGTTGTGTTTGGAAAAGGAAAGCAAGTAGCTTCCTGTTAGATTTTTGTGTTTTAGGAAGAGAATTAGTGTTTTGAAAAAAGTGTTTTATGCAATTGAAAACTGAGTTCAAGGCTGAGAAATAGCTTCTGGTTTTGGAGATTTGCAGTGTAGTTTTGCATTTTGAGTGAGATGTTTCAGAAATTGTGTGACATGAAAAGATTTTGTGTGTAAGCAGTTGGAAAAAACTGCAAAGTTTCTCAAAGTATATTGTGTTTAAAGGGGAAAAAAGTTTTTGTTTTTTACCCAGACATTTGAAAAGAATATATTTTAGAGCAGTAATCACAATACCACGAAACCGTGATATTTTTTATCCAAGGTTATCATACATCAGAATCTTATACCGGCCCATGCCTATATGAAAGTCCTTCATTTCAACGATAAAAAACTGTAAAGTTCCTAAATATGCATGGTGAATAACCGTAAACTCACTTTCCCAGAATTCCCTGCATGACACTTAAATTTTAATGCTTTTTTTGTTGTTGACATAACTATAGTTCTTTTTAGTCTTTTTCTCATCAGTTATGTACATTAGAGTTACATGCAATGTTGATGAACAATGTTTATTGCACTAAATTCATTTTATGTTTGTTACTATGATGATGTTTAGTAGTTGTGTGAATGACACCGAGTGTCTTCTATATATTGGTATGTTTCTCTGCTTGTGGGAAAAGTTGTTTGTGATCATCATATGACTTTCTCATCATCACCACCTGCTTATGGTTGTGTTTTTTCTGTGTATCAAAGGTATTATGTGTAAAGTACTACAAAACACTGGTGTATAATACTAAAAATTATTATAATACGGTAGTTTACCGTAAAATTGTGAAAATTTGTTTATGGTTTCTACCATATTTTTATTTTAATGGTAAAATTCTAGCAACCGTAACTTAACCGTAAATTTTACAGATATATTTTATTTTACAGTTGCTTTAGTGTTAGTACTTCGAAACACTGGTGTATAGTACTATAAATTACAGTAGTTTGGCATAAAATTTAGATTTTTTTTTTACTTTCTACCATATTTATGCATATATATATACAGTTGCATTTTTTTTACCGTAAATTTTACAGATTTTTTTTTACAGTTGCTTTAGTGTTAGTACTTCAAAACACTAAATGAATGAAATACAGTATTTTACAGCTGCTTTAGTGTTAGTACTTCGAAACACTGGTGTATAATACTATAAATTAAAGAAATACAGTATTTTAGCATAAAATTTTGAAAATTCTTTGACACTTTCTACCATATTTTTTAAAGGTAAAGTTCTGGCAACCACAGTTGCGTTTTTTTTATACTGTAAATTTTACATATTGTTTTTTTTACGGCGACGTGGTGGCGCAGTGGGTAGCACGTTCGCCTCACAGCAAGAAGGTCGCTGGTTCGAGCCTCGGCTGGGTCAGTTGGCGTTTCTGTGTGGAGTTTGCATGTTCTCCCCGTGTTCGCGTGGGTTTCCTCCGGGTGCTCCGGTTTCCCCCACAAGTCCAAAGACATGCACTACAGGTGAATTGGGTAAAAGCTAAAATTGTCCGTAGTGTATGCGTGTGAATGAGTGTGTATGGATGTTTCCCAGAGATGGGTTGCAGCTGGAAGGGCATCCGCTGCGTAAAACATATGCTGGATAAGTTGGCGGTTCATTCCGCTGTGGCGACCCCAGATTAATAAAGGGACTAAGCCGAAAAGAAAATGAATGAATGTTTTTTTTACAGTTGCTTTAGTGTTAGTACTTAAAAACACTGGTGTATAATACTATAAATAAATGCAATACAGACATGTAAATGAAAATTCTTTTACACTTTCTAGTGTATTTTTTAACAGTAAAGTTCTGGCAACCACAGCTGCCATTTTTTTTACCGTAAATTTTACAGATTTTTTTTTTACAGTTGCTTTAGCGTTAGTACTTCGAAACACTGGTGTATAATACTATAAATGAAAATATAGTGAATACAATGAAATACAGTAGTTTAGCATAAAAGTTTGAAAATTCTTTTACACTTTCTACCGTGTTTTTTAATGGTAAAGTTCTGGCAACCACAACTGCAATTTTTTTTTTTACTGTAAATTTTACATATTGTTTTTTTTTACAGTTGCTTTAGTGTTAGTACTTCGAAACACTGGTG
>CAIGQV010018552.1:1714044-1744472 GCA_903798115.1 Danio jaintianensis | reverse complement strand
AGCGTAACATTTTTAAAATTCGTTTACACTTTCTACTATATTTTTAACGGTAAAGTTCTGGCAAACACAGCTGTTGTTTTTTTTACCATAAATTTAATTGTTTTTTTTACAGTTGCTTTAGTGTTAGTACATCAAAACACTGGTGTATAATACTATATATGAATGAAATACAGTATTTTAGAGTAAAATGTTTACAATTCTTTTACACTTTCTACCATATTTTTTAACGGTAAAATTCTGGCAACCACACCTGCATTATTTTTTTTACCGTAAATTTTACAGATTTTTTTTTCAGTTGCTTTAGTGTTAGTAATTTAAAATATTAAATGAATAAAATACAGTAGTTTGGCGTAAAATTTTAAAAAGTTCAGGCAACCACAGCTGCCGTTTTTTACTGTAAATGTTACAGATTTTGTTTACCAAACAAATGTATATAATTGGATTTGCATTATAAATCTTTGATCAAAGTTTTTCATTCATTCATTCATTTTCTTTTCGGCTTAGTCCCTTTATTAATCTGGGGTCGCCACAGCGGAATGAACCGCCAACTTATCCAGCATATGTTTTACACAGCGGATGCCCTTCCAGCTGCAACCCATCACTGGGAAACATCCATACACACTCATTCACACACATACACTACGGACAATTTAGCCTACCCAATTCACCTATAGCGCATGTCTTTGGACTTGTGGGGGAAACCGGATCACCCGGAGGAAACCCACGCGAACACGGGGAGAACATGCAAACTCCACACAGAAACGCCAACTGACCCAGCCGAGGCTCGAACCAGCGACTTTCTTGCTGTGAGGCAAACGTGCTACCCACTGCACCACCGTGCAGCCTGATAAAAGTTTTTGTTTAATTTATTTCATGTTTTAAGTTTTTCCTTACTATACTCCCAAAATCATTCCACATAAATTCCCATTTATTCATTTTTCTGGGCAAAAATATGGACATTTCTGAGCACAAATAGGGACAAAAAAAAAAAAAAAAATTCTGTAGATTTTGTCTGGCCCTTGTCATGAGCAAGTACTTGGCAATCAAATACTACCACTATGTCCGCAGACGAAGTGTTTTTCTTTAAATGACATCGCCAACATATTACAGCATGCATAAACATAGTATTCATAATATAGAACATTTATTTGAATGGGGATTGTTTTCAATAATGTAAACATACTCCAACATTTGTAATGGGTTTACACTGAATGTGATGTGGCTCAGCTGGATGTGATTATCACTATTTTATAAGAATTCTCTGTAAAAGGAAAAAAAGCATACTGTGATCACTTATAGCCATAGATGACACAAAGTATTCCTCTGGTTGCGCTGTACAAACGTCATTTGGCTGTCATGGCTACAGCTTGTATATAGTACAAACATTACGGTAAGGTCTGCTGACTGATGTGTTGAACAACATAAACATAATGGAGTATGTTCCAGGAAGAAGCAGGTCAAGGCCATGAGTGGGCATTTGTGTGTTTAGTATATGTTTTTTTTTCAGTGTACACACACATATTTGACATGTTTGTACAGAATGTTCGTTAGCACATGGCTCTCTCAACTTTTCTTGTCTCTCACATTCCAGAGGACACTAAAACAAAAATGGGTGAATCATAACTATGTGTATGTTTTTGTAGTGTATTTGCGTTGTCATATTTTTAACAGTGTAGTAAATAAAAAGATCTGGGTGTAAAAAACTATATGAAATATAAAAACAACGATAATAAACGTTATTCCTTTTGTTATACATTGTACAATGATTTACTGAAGTAAATGACAATATAATTTAGTACCACATCTCATTATGTATGCAACACTTTTTCCTTGGTTTACACACTTATGCTACCAAACTCTCTCTAAGTTTGTATACAATGAGGCCAATAAAAATTGTGAATCTGCATATGAGGTTGCACCCGTACATACTTAAGCAGGTCGTAGGCAGACAATCTTTCAGAATTTTGCTGAGGAGCCAAGCCAGAGCTCAGCATTCAGCTGGTGGTTGTAGAGATATAACGTCTCTGTTCTTTCCTTCAGGGAACGAGGGTTACATACAGTGCCCTTTAACCAAAAATTGCAAATTTCAATTTCAATTGCATTTCTTCCAGCTGCAACCCATCACTGGAAAACACCCATACACTCTCATTCACACACATACACTACGGACAATTTAGCTTACCCAATTCACCTATAGTGCATGTCTTTGGACTTGTGGGGGAAACCGGAGCACCCAGAGGAAACCCACGTGAGCACGGGGAGAACATGCAAACTCCACACAGAAATGCCAACTGACCCAGCCGAGGCTCGAACCAGCGACCTTCTTGCCGTGAGGCGACAGCGCTACCCACTGCGCCACCGCGCTGCCGCGGGACTTTGGTTATATATAATTTAAAAAAAGAGAGAATGTATTAGAAGCAGAACAACACATCTTAACCAGGGGTGCCAATAATTGTGGAGGGCACTGTATGTAAATCGAAACATTGCCTTTCAGTTGGTCACTATATGTTACATCATGACCGATGAACTGGCATCCCTGATGGAAAGAGCCACAACCACTGAACCAATTACAAGTTGGCGTGATGTTATGTTGTCAAGCATTTAGCATTTCTAAAACCCATATGGGCTGTCCCTATCGGGGAACAACTTCAAATGGGCTAAATAGGACAGAGGTTCTACTAGGGCTTACCCAGTGGGGAAACTGTTCCTTGGAGCAAAAAATACACATTTGGGATTACCTGATACGGGGCACTGATCCCCAATATGAGGGTTGACCAATGGGGATCTTATTAAGTTTGGGGTGATTTTGCCAAGCATCTAGCATGGCAAAACAGATAGGGCTTCTCTATTGGGGAACTGGATGGATTAAATAGGACAGAGGTTCTACCAGGGCTTACGAGGGTACTAAGGGCTTATGAGGGTTGACCAATGAGCTGAGTAAGATGGTGGGGACCCCGGAGGAACTCCATAGGGTTTGCAAGCTGGGGAACTTACTAGCATAGCAATAATAAGATTGCAGAAGACTGATCGGGCAAGTGTGAGTTCATAAGTTCTTTTTTTTAATAGAAGAAACCCACTGTATGAAAACAATAGGTGCGCCCCTTTGAGGGGACTTATTCAGAAAGGAAGATTACTGTCAATGCTTATGCAGTGCATTGCATTCAATATGAATGAATATGCGCTAGTGATGACTTGATGATGTGTGTAGTAGCGGTGTACCATTTCATAGGGGAATATTTCTATCCTTACCCCTTCACACTCTGTTTCAAGGACCAATGGGAAGGTGTAGGGGTGTAAAAAAAAATGGGATAGTATGTAAGTTTCTGTTACTTTGCCGGTTATTGACATTGCCGTTTAGTAAAGTATCTATGCTTGTGGATATCTGTGGATGCTATTACTTGGTGTTCTTCCTTGGATTAATAATTAAGGCTCTCATAGTGTGCTTGATTAGCAATCAGATGGGATATTATTTCACCCATATAACTGGCCACTGAATCAGTCATTCATCTAATTTGTTCAAAGCATTGATTCTTTCAGTAACAAAGCTATCAGAGCTTTGTATTGCTGGTGGAACAATGGTTGATTGGGCTCAGTTTGTTTGGAAGGATTTTTACTTTTGTTTAGGAAGAAAAGTTACATTTTAAACAATACAAAAAAACTACATGATGATCCCAAAAAGCGAGAAAAAAGATCCACTGTCCATTGCATAACACATTAGTCACCTTCAAACCAAGCAGCTTTCTGCTGGTGAATTCACATTAACAGCTTCAACATGTAAAACCTTATTTCATGCAAAACTCCCAAGTCCCAATAGTGTCAAGGCTACATATGGCTCACACTGAAATGGGCCCTCTTGGATCCACAACTTCCCAATGTTTTCAAATGATGATCAGATCTCACATGTCTCTCAGCTTTTTTGCTTTACATCGAAACTATACATCTTATCATTTTTATGCATTCAGTGGGAATCAAACTCATAACCTTTCTGTTTCAGGTGCAATGCAATCTGAGTTATAAGAATGGACACACTTTGTTGGTCTGATTACAAGAACATTGCTGTTACCTGTATGGTATAGATCAAATATTTTAATCGAAGAATGTCATGATTGACCCATCAAAATCAGGATTTCCAGAGAGCTGAGTAATTATAATACAATTATAACACCAACTATAACTCATTCTAGAAAACTATTTGGCATTTCACTCCTATGCTGCTCTGCTCCTACAAATAGCTGGGGTGGAAATGACCTTGCCTGTCCGGCGGGACAGTTCGCTTGGGCTTCCTCAACATCTAGGAGGAAAAAAGTTTCTACAGAGCGGATCTAGTTTGCCACTGTAATGAATCTCCTCCGCCGTGGGGTGAGAAAATGCGAAGAGCAATTAAACTCAACAGATGCAGCAAGACTTTTTTTTGTTGAGGAATGGGGATTTCATTGTTGTGACTTGAGCTTTGGAAGGCCAACTCAAGAGCAAACAGCAGCTGTGTTTCGGGAGAAGCTGGGGGTGGATGGGCGGTTGGGTTTTCGCTCTCCCGTCCCCGCTCAGTAATTACTCTGGTGATTTATAATGTCCAGAAGACAAATGCAATGTCAGCTGAGACGCCCCCCCAACCGATGCCCTAAACATACAATTTCACACTACATTACTGACCCTCTCCAAGGGCAGCAGGATTTAATTGCCGCATATCCGAGGCCAAAAGTGCTGTGTCACTTGTTTCCTCACACAGTGCGAGTTTTCAACATTGGACAACTTATTTCGACACTTTGAGAGCTGATGGGGGAAGAAACCGGAGACCGCAATTCATCCGCACAGAAATCTACACACAATTCTTGGAATAGCACAAGAACTGTTAACATAGCTGGATCTTCGAAATTCATTTTATATTTGTCAACTACCCATGCACATAACTTCACAAAATGGTGTTTTTGTAGTTTATATGAAGACAATAATAGTATTATTTTTAAAAAAATTTGCATTTTGAAACTGGTTTCCAAAAACTGTGCATTTTTAGGACCCTAAAATCAGGTGTCATGCAAATAAACTGTCAAATTGCATAAAAAATATTAGTTTTTTGGATGAAAATGGTGTCATGTAAATGCCCTGCTGGCACTTCACACTGTTTGCAGTGTCTGTGTCATTGACTAAACAAACATAACACGTTTACATAAAGGGACTTGCTTATATATTGCTGTTTGATATAAAAGTATTTTATCTAAATGGATTTTGCAGACTACAAAGGTAACTTAAAGCAATCTCTTCTTCTCCACATAAAGATTTCCCATTTTCCCCCTCAATGGGATACATTCATTCATTCATTCATTTTCTTTTCGGCTTAGTCCCTTTATTAATCTGGGGTCGCCACAGCGGGATGAACCGCCAACTTATCCAGCATATGTTTTACACAGCGGATGCCCTTCCAGCTGCAACCCATCACTGGGAAACATTCATACACACTCATTCACACACATACACTTCGGACAATTTTTTTTTAGCTTACCCAATTCACCTATACCGCATGTCTTTGGACTTGTGGGGGAAACCGGAGCACCCGGAGGAAACCCACGCGAACACGGGGAGAACATGCAAACTCCACACAGAAATGCCAACTGACCCAGCCGAGGCTCGAACCAGTGACCTTCTTGCTGTGAGGCGAACGTGCTACCCACTGCGCCACCGCGTCGCCCCTAAATGGGATAGTTCACCCAAAAAATTCTCACCATCATTTACTTACCCTCCACTTGTTCCAAATCTATTTGAGATTCTCAGAACACAAAGAGATGAGATTTGAGATTCTCACATAAAATAATGAATGTTGGAAAGCAGCTTTGACTTCCATGGTTCCTACTACCATGGATGTCAATGGGTGCTGGTTGTTAACATTCATTTTCCTTCGGCTTAGTGCCTTATTTATCATAAACTGTCAACTTATCCAGCATATGTTTTATGTAGCGAATGCCCTTCCAGCCTCAACCCAGGACTGGGAAACACCCATACACTCTCTCATTCACACACACGGCCAATTTAGTTCATCCAATTCACATATAGCGGATGTCTTTGGACTGTGGGGGAAACCGGAGCACCCGGAGGAAACACCAACATGGGGAGAACATGCAAACTCCACACAGAAATGCCAACGGGCCCAGCCGGGACTCGAATCAGCGACCTTCTTGCTGTGAGATGACAGTGCTAACCACTGAGCCACCGTGCTGCCCCGGTTTCCGACATTCTTCAGAATATCTTGTTTGGTGTGAAACAGAAGAAATAAGCTTATGAAAGCTTAGAATCACTTGGGTGTGAGTAAATAATGAGGACATTTTCATTATTGGGTATTTTACAAGTCACTGGTTGAGTTTTACAATTTTTTATCTATTCAGCTGAGCTCCAGGTCTGGCGGGAGCACTTTTATCTTAGCTTAGCATAAATCAATGAATCAGATTAGACCATTAGCATCTCTCTCAAAAATTTCTTTGAGTTTTTTTTTTTTGCTTTTTAAAGTTGAACTTTTCTGTAGTTTGATTGTGTACTAAGACCTATGGAAAATTAAAAGTGCTATTTTCTAGGTCAATATGGCTAGGAACTATATTCTCATTCTGGCGTAATAATCAAGGAACTTTGCTGCTGTACCATGGCTGCAACAGGCACATTGATATTACTCAGCACCAGGGGCGTAGCAACCAGGGGGGACGGGGGGGGGGGATGCGTCCCCCTCACTTTTAGAGCCAGACCATTTAGAAACAGGTGATTAATAATTATATGAACGTAAACTTTTTGATCTCATTCAGCTGTCCCCCCCACTTTTAAAATGTCCGCTATGCCCCTGCTCAGCACTGTTAGAAATTTAACTAGCTGGGCACTATTTTCAGGTGCTGCATAATATCGTTGTGCCAGAGATTGGCTGTAGTCTGTTAAGCTTCTAGCTCTAACATTCTAAACCACTATATTTCAATGTAGATTTGTCACTGCAATGCAGGGTAAACAGCATTAACCACTCTGAAGTACAGTTTCACAACCTCAGGTAAAGAGCAGTGCTTATCCTTCTTCTTAATCACTATTGTGAATATTCCTTTCGAATGACAATAACCTGGGGTAAAGGGCATAATTCACCCAAAAATGAAAATGTACTCACCCCGGTTCTAAAGTTTTATGAGCTTCTTTCTTTCGTTGAACACAAAATAAGTTACTTGGAAACCAGTAGTTGGTTAAAAAAAAAAAGAAAAAAAAAGAAAAGATACTACTGAAGTCAATGGCTACAATTTTTCAACATCCTTCAAATTATTATCTTTTGTGTTCAACAGAAGAACAAAACTCAAACTTCTTCATTCATTTTCTTTTCGGCTTAGTCCCTTTATTAACCTGGGGTCGCCACAGCGGAATGAACCGCCAACTTATCCAGCATATGTTTTACGCAGCGGATGCCCTTCCAGCTGCAACCCATCACTGGAAAGCATCCATACACACCCATTCACACATATACACTACGGACAGCTTACCCAATTCACCTACAGCGCATGTCTTTGGACTTGTGGGGGAAACCGGAGCGCCCGGAGGAAACCCAAGCGAACACGGGAGAACATGCAAACTCCTCACAGAAACACCAACTGACCCAGCCGAGGCTCGAACCAGCGACCTTCTTGCTGTGAGGCGAACGTGCTACCCACTGCGCCACCGTGCAGCCCACTCAAACCTCTTATTAAAGCTAATTTTTCTTCAGTCAAGAGCAGTGGGTGATTTTGTCCTTGTTGTCTGTAGTTTGATCAATAATGATAATCAGTTGGTGGCAGGAATAAAGCCCGCTGTCACTTTAAGAGGTGCACGGTTGCTATTTACGGTTACACATGCATGTTCATTCTGAACACTTTATGTTCCGTTATTACATAACAAACGAGGGTTTGTGAAAAAGTGTTTACTGATTTCTAATTTTTTGCACGTTTGTCACACTTTAATGTTTAGATCATCAAACAAATTTTAGTCAAAACCTAAAGTAAACACATCATGTAGTTTTTAAATGAAGGTTTTTATTATTAAGGGAAAACAAAATGCACAATTAAGTTAGCCCTGTGTGAAAAAGTGTTTGCCCCCTAAACCTAATAACTGGTTGGGACCACCCTTAGCAGCAACAACTGCAATTAAGCCTTTTCGATAACTTGCAATGAGTCTGTTACAGCGCTCTGAAAGAGTTTTGACCCACCAGTCTTTGCAGAATTGTTGTAATTCAGCCACATTGGAGGATTTTAGAGCACGAGACTTTGACTAGGCCACTAGAAGTCTACTAATGAAGTCTTCATTTTGTTTTTCTTCAGCCATTCAGAAGTGGACTTGCTGGTATGCTTAAATCACTGTCCTGCTGCAGAACCCAAGTTTGCTTCAGCTTGAGGTCACTAACAGATGGCCGGACATTCTCCTTGAGGATTTTTTGCTATTCGTCAGAATTCATGGGTCCTTTTATCATAGCAAGTCTTCCTGAAGCAGCAAAAGAGCCCCAGACCATCACACTACCACCACCACATTTTACTGTTGGTATGATGTTCTTTTTCTGAAATGCAGTGGAACATTTACGCCACACATAATGGGGGACACACCTTCCAAAAAGCACTTTTTTTTCACACAGAGCTATGTAGTTTGTACAACATCAAATCAGAAACAGGTGGGACAGTATGGAAAACGCAAATAAAAAAGTAGTGATTTCTAAATTTACTTTGACCTGTTTTTATGCAGAAAATACAACAAACATTAATAAATGTGTTCCTCATGATTTCTATTGTTTTGTTTTTTCGATTTCAATTTTGTTTCTTGCAACACATTTCGATATCACTTTATTTTGATGGTCCCTTTAACGCATTTTGTTGAATTTAAGTTACATTGTATCTACATGCCAACTAATTCTCATTAGATTATAAGTAGACTGTTAGGTTGGGGTTAGGGTTAGTGTTAAGTTGACATGTACTTGCAAAGTTTCTTATAGTCAGTTAAATGTCTGTTGAAGGAGCAGTATCAGCAGATATTAAGCAGACAGTCTACTAATAATCAAATGAGAAGTAATTGGCATGTAGTTGCAATACAACTTTTAGTCAACAAAATGTGCAATAGGGACCATCAAAATAGAAAGTGTTACCCAAATTTCAAAAAAGTTGGAACAGTTAAGAATTTACCACTTTGTAATGTTGCCTTTCCTTTTCACAACACTTAAAGGATGTTTAGGGACTGAAGACACTAAGTGAAGTGTTTCAGGTGTAATTTTGTCCCATTCTTCCTGCAAACAAGTCTTAAGGTGGGCAAGAGTACGAGGTCTTCATTGTCGCATTTTGCACTTTAAAATACGCCACACATTCTCTATTGGAGACAGGTCGGGACTGCAGGCAGGCCAGTCAAGTATCTGTATCCTCTTCCTCCGCAGCCAGGACTTTGTAATGTGTGCAGAATGTGGTTTTGCATTGTCTTGTTAAAATATGCATGGGCATCCCTGGAAAAGAAGGCAGCTTATTGTGTTCAAAACTCTATTGTATGTACTATTCAGCATTAATGGTGCCATCACATAAGTGCAAGTTACCTTTGCCAAGGGCACTGAAACAACCCCATAGCATGAGAGACCCTGGCTTTTGGACTGGTTGCTGGTAACAGTCTGGATGATTCTTTCCTTCTTTAGTCTGGAGCACATGGCGTCCATTTCTCTCAAAGGATACCTGAAAAAATACCTGATTCATCTAACCACAGTACACGTTTCCACTGTGTGATGATCCATCCCAGATGTCTCTGAGCCCAGAGAAGTTGACAGCGCTTCTGGACACTGTTAACATAGGGCTTCCTTTTGGCACAGTACCGTTTTCACTGGCATTTGTGGATGTAACTATGTATTGTGGTAGTTGACAAAGGTTTGCCGCAGTAGTCCTGAGCCCATGTGGTGATATCGCTTATAGATGAATGACGATTCTTGATGCAGTGCCGCCTGAGGGATCGGAGATCACGGTAGTTTAGCTTAGGCTTGTGCCCTTGTCCTTTACACACTGAAATTCCTCCAGATTCCTTGAATCTTTTGATTACGTTGTGCACCTGTGAAGGTGAAATATTCAAATGTCTTCCTATCTTTGAGAAACATTGTTTTTAAATATTTCATAAATTTTCTCACGTATTTGTTGGCAAACTGGCAATCCTCTGCCCATCTTTGCTCCTAAAGGACTAGACCTTTCTTGGATGCCGTTTTTGTACCAAATCATAATGACAATCACCTGTTGACATCACCCGTTTCAAATCACATCATTATTTAACCAATTTACCTGATTACGAGACATAAATTGCTCCTGTCCCAACTTTTTTGGAATGTGTTGCAGGAAAGGATGTATATTTACAAATGAAATGAAGTTGACCACACACACAACATGAAATATTTTATGTTCATATTGTCTGCAATGAAATACAAGTCAAAGTAAATTGGAAATCACTACTTTCTTTTTTATTTTATTTGTGTTTTCCATACTGTCCCAACTTTTTCTGATTTGGGGTTGTATTTTGTTTACCCATAATAATAAAAACCTCTATTTAAAAAATGCATGACATGTTTACTTGTGTTATCGTTGACTAATATTTAAATTAGTTTGATGATCAGAAGCATTAAAGTGTGACAAACATGCAAAAAAAAAAAAAAAAAAAAGAAAAATCAGTAGCACTTTTTCACACCACTGTATATGCCACATTGATACATTTTTACATGCACAGTCTTTGAACATTTAGGTGTGCACTTTGAGCTAAAAAAAAATAGTGCAAAACCACAGAACAGCACAAGCTCTCTTTCGCACTTTAAAAAACACAAATGAATCTAATGCACTTCAATAAATGAAGCATGTCTCATGCTGCAGAAGTCACATTACATGATTTCACAGATGCAATGAATGTGGGCTGCTGGAAAATAGGAAGTATATGTTTTAATTATTGTTTCATATCGATTATTTTTTCATAAGATTAAAATCGAAATAGAATGTTGATCACTTGCACAGCCCTAGGATATTCTTTTAAAAAATTCAGCTGAGTTTCCTACAGAAACAGAAGATCAAATTAATTCTTATTCAATTAGATATGAACAACCCCTTAAATTAGTGGTCACTGAATTCTTTCCTGGAAGGCTGGTGAATTCTGCAGAGTTTAGCTCTAACTTGCCTCAACACACCTGCCTGGAAGTTTCAAGTATACCTAAGACCTCAATGGGCTGATTTTCTTTGATTAGGCTTTGATCTAAAATATGTAGGTCCCTACAAGAGTACAGTGACTCCTGAACATTTTCAAACAAAGTAAAACCACACCACCTACTGGCCGTATGCTTCTTAAAAATGTAAAGATTAACTCATGGGTTAGGAAGGCTGGTGAGCTCGCAGACAGTCCGGCAAACTCCAAAAGTGGCTTTCAAATGAGAGTAGGATCAGGTTTCATCAGATGGGAAGAAACTACAGCAAAAGCATCTTAATAGGCATGAGTGAACGCTGAGTTCAGGACACCGTCTGCAGAACACCGTCTGCAGAAACACTGCCAAGACTCGCGCTGGAAATACGAGCTTGCACCTGGACAGTTAGGGTGAAAATCTTGCTGTCAATCATAGCAAGTGAAGATCCAGAATCTGTAGACTTGAGATTTCTAACATAAGTGTACAACCTACTATCAACTAAATTTGTAAAACTTTATGAAGACATGTTTTAAGTTTATCTAAAAGTTTGAAAAAAAATTGAAGGGAAAACATTTCAGCAAATGTGTTGAGAACTATGTACAATGTCTAAGGAACACATGAAGTGTTCTGTTTAAAGCAAAAACTCAAAGTTAAAACACATACACTACCTGACAAAAGTCTTGTCGTCGATCCCAGTTGTAAGAGCCACAAATAATAACTTGACTTCTAGTTGATCATTTGGAAAAGTGGCAGAAGGTAGATTTTTCCGATGAATCATCTGTTGAACTGCATCCCAATCATCACAAATACTGCAGAAGACCTATTGGAACCCGCATGGACCCAAGATTCACAGAAATCAGTCAAGTTTGGTGAAGGAAAAATCATGGTTTAGGGTTACATTCAGTATGGGGGCGTGCGAGAGTTCTGCAGAGTGGATGGCAACATCAACAGCCTGAGGTATCAAGACATTTGTGCTGCCCATCACATTACAAACCACAGGAGAGGGCAAATTCTTCAGCAGGATAGCACTCTATTTCATACTTCAGCCTCCACATCAAAGTTCCTGAAAGCAAAGAAGGTCAAGGTGCTCTAGGATTGGCCAGCCCAGTCACCAGACATGAACATTATTGAGCATGTCTGGGGTAAGATGAAGGAGGAGACATTGAAGATAAATCCAAAGAATCTTGATGAACTCTGGGAGTCCTGCAAGAACGCTTTCTTTGCCATTCCAAGCATGACTTTATATTCTATACTGCACATTATTTCTGTTAAGTGACAAGACTTTTGTCTAAGCAAAGTCAGACCTTACTAACCTAATAAAATAATTAAAAATCAAGGCATGATCATATTTTATTTTGGTAAAATAAGCGTAATCTAGAGGCCTTTGCCTTTCATATCCGCCACTTCTGATACCAAATCATCAACTAGAAGTCAAGTTTACTCAATGTAAATACAATAAATAATTTCATCACATTGGTCACTGGACAGCTACACACACCACTGCTAGATGGCACCACTTACTTGTGTAGTTTGTGCATTGCGGAATTCAAAAGAGAGTCATCTTACATATTGGTAGCAGCTCCCTTGACATGCACACATTAGAGTACTCATCATTGTTTGTAGGGCTGCACAATATATCACATTATCGTTATCATGATAATAGTACTCACCTTATTCTTCACGTACGAGCAGGCGCAACCATTTAAATCTTTTTGGCTCGAGACTTCCTGTCTTATTCACTTCCATTCATTTTTAGATGTTAAAAACGGCTCGTTCTGCTGCTTGATGTTGCAAACTGATATTTTCTTATTATATTATTCTACTTCGTCTGTATAGTCAAGCAAACACTTGTTTGTAGAGCGACTTGTTTGACCGTTTTCTGCTGTTTAGTATTCCTAGTCATTTCTCCCATAGGCGACTGAATCGGAAGTTCTAAAACAATCGCAAAAACGAGCGCACTTCCGCATTGAAGAATAAGGTCAATATGCCAGGGGTTCTCCAACCTGCCTCAACACACCTGCAAGGATGTTTCTAGAAAGCCTAGTAAGAGCTTGATTAGCTAGGCCAGGTGTGTCTGATTGGGGTTGAAGCTAAAATCTGCAGGACACCGGACCTTCAGGACCTAGATTGAGAACTCCTGGTATTTGCAACTTACAGTTGAAGTCAGAATTATTAGGCCTCCTGAATTATTAGCCCCTGGTATATGCCATTCTGCTATCAATATTCATCAATAATATGGATCCGCCGTCTACTGCAAGGAGCTTTATCACACCAAGCAGTGAATGTCAGAAGACACGTGACTGAAGCTCTTTAGCGGTCCAAGTGAGCATTTGACGGTACAGCATATTCTCAGCGCAGAGGTGCTGAACGACTGAAACAAGCTGGAGCACTCGACCTTTGTCTCAAGCCGGGACATGACACCTCTCCAGAGGCTCTTCTATTACCAAAAAGCTCTCCTCTGGAAGTTTATGCCACGGGGACGCTGGAGATTTGACACCAAATGGTTTCAATCATGTAACACTTTGCATCTGCATGGTACAGAACATGGTGAACTCTTGAGGTTACTCGCTCCAGTTACTGTCCAGATGGAATCCTAAAAACGTTGGTGAAGATCTCCTGTCAAAAAATGTCATCGCTAAAAGGAGACCGGGAGTATGCAGCTCGTTTCCCACAACAAACTTTTAGCCTCTTGCAATAATTCAGAGGTTTTACAAAACCCGAAATGATGCAACCAACTTGGCTTTTCTTAAAAAGTTACATTTATTGTAGAAACGAAGCTGCGAGTCCCATTAGAATCACGTTTCACAAATCCAGCTGTGTAAAAAGGATAATTTCAGTCTGGCTCGAGCCCCATGTGTCATCTTGTTATTTCAAGATGCATTTATTTTCATTTTGGAAAACGTGGTTTCAGTTGTTCTTTAGCACTGAAGAGATAATTTCATTAAACTAAACCAGACCTCAATAGCATGGGCCAGACAACTTGCTTTTATGTAACATGCTAAACACACATATTGTCCAAAACAATTTTGCACAAAACCCTTAAATTAGTGCAAACTCCCCAAATTGCAGTGCCTCGCAATTGTTCATCCAATGTAGCTGGTCATGGAAGGACAGCTTTTGGTGATCTCAATGTGAAATGGCAAAATTCCTTGGACCTGAAAAAAAAAACAGCAAGTATTACATGTACAGGAAAATTATAACCAACTACAACAATTTCTTTATTAAAGTGGCTATGTGTGCTCACAGTCATGTAGACGGCAGCATACAAGATATTGAATGTGATTCAATGGCCTGATTTACAACCCCAAATCCGAAAAAGTTGGGACAGTATGGAAAACGCAAATAAAATTGACTTTGACTTGTATTTAATTGCAGACAATAAAACAAACATTTAATGTGTTGTAATGTTGCCATTCCTTTTCACAACACTTAAAAAAGACATTTAGGGACTGAAGACACCAAGTGATGAAGTGTTTCAGGTGTAATTTTGTCATATTCTTCCTGCAAACAAGTTTTAAGGTCGGCAACAGTTTTGTGCTTCAAAATGCGCCACACATTCTCTATTGGAGACAGGTCAAGACTGCAGGCAGGCCAGTCAAGTACTGAGAAGTCGACGGCGCTTCTAGACACTGTTAACATAGGGCTTCCTTTTGGCACAGTACAGTTTTGACTGACATTTGTGGATGCAAGTACGTATTGTAGTACTTGACAAAGGTTTGGCAAAGTAGTCCTGAGCCCATGTGGTGATATCGCTTATGACGATTCTTGATCCAGTGCCGCCTGAGGGATCGGAGATCACGGTAGTTCAGCTTTAGGCTTGCACCCTTGTCCTTTACGCACTGAAATTCCTCGAATCTTTTAATTATGTTGTGCAATGTTGAAGGTGAAATATCCAAATGTCTTCCTATCTTTCTTTGACGAACATTGTTTTTTTAACATTTCAATAAATTTCTCACGTATCTGTTTGCAAACTGGAGATCTTCTGCCCATCTTTGCTCCTAAAGGACTAGACCTTTCTTTCTTTTCATAATTACAATCACCTGTTGACATCACCTGTTTCAAATCACATCATTATTTCACCAATTTACCCGATTACTAGCCCTAAATTGCTCCTGTCCCAACTTTTTTTTAAATGTGTTGCAAGAACCAAAATTGAAATACGTATTTAAAAAAAAATAAAAAATTCTGAGGAACACATTTAATAATGTTTGTTGTATTGTCTGCAATGAAATACAAGTCAAAGTAAATTTAGAAATCACTACTTTTTTATTTGCGTTTTCCATACTGTCCCAAATGTTTCTGATTTGGGGTTGTACTTTAGGCAAAGCTCTTTTTAAATTTTTGATTAGATTATGAATTTAAAAAGATGCTGGAAATACCTTTTCAGCAATGTACACGACATTTAGATAATTTTGTAAATTTGTGTGCACATTCCTTTTAATAACAAAATATATTTAAAAAAATGGCAGGGTTGATAAAACGGCGGTTAACAAAGCATCTGATCATAGTGATGTAAATATGTTTGCACAAGATCTATATTTCATAAATTGATAAGTAGCTTAGAGACTATAAAGAAATATTTTGATTTAATCCCATTTCACTGCATGACACCAATGGTGGGGAACTCGAGTCACATGACTTAACTCGAGTCATAAATTTCATGACTTGCTACATTGAAGTATGAAAATTACTTGACTTGTCTTTGACTTGAGAGGAAGTGACTTGAGACTTGACTTTAAAGGTGCAGTATATAAGTTTGACACCCAGTGGTTGAACTAGGTATTGCAATGCTGGATCAAAACAAACGCAAGCGCAGGTTGCCAGATTGAGGACCAACAGGAGCGAGTCTGACGATCGAGCCTAAAGGCTGATTTAAATTGTGTTCTAACTAAAAGCAACGGCACGTGATAGAAGGAATATTTTCCATATTAAAAGGAGTTTTTGTCCTAACCAACACCTCGAATTGATATATTAGAAACGACTTCTATTTCTTGCAGCCGAACAACAGAAAACTGAGAATGAACACCTCAGGTACACCTCATGTGCTTTATGCAGTGTTAAATGCTAACAATGTGAGTTTGAATGCCATTTTACATGACATTTATTGCCATACTACTGAAAGCAGCAGCACTTGGCATGTTCTTAAATATCTGCAAACATATTACGGTATTTTTATGCTTTAGAAGAGTCAAAAACTTACATACAGCACCATTAACTGGAAGACTTGAGAGCAAGTGACTTGAGAATTGACTTTAAGTGGAAGATTTGACAATGACTTGAAGTTATAGTAATAAACAAATGAAATTTGCACCACTAATGGCAAATCTGCATTAAAGGCACCAATTTGCCATTAGTAGTGCACATTTAATTTCTGTTTATTACTATTTTATTTATTTGTTTAATATTATTTTTATTTTAAAGAGGGTTTTGTTTTATTTATCATTATTTATGCAGCAATTTTTCGGTCTAAAATGACCAAAGACTACCAGAGGGTTAAGCAACACAATAAGATCCCCCCCCTGAGATTTTAATGCAACAGATATGCATATAATTAATTGCAATATTAATAATATACATATGTAAGTTCAGCTTTTTAGTCAAATTAACAGTAATCTCTATTTATTTTAGTAATGCGACTTGACTTGGATCCTTATCAGGACTCGTTTGATTTATCTGAACTGTGACTTGAGACTTGATGATAAAAGACTTGTCTCCACCTTTGCATGACGCACTGACATTACAGGATAATTCTTTAGGCAGTAAAGTCACATCCTTTTGATTCCACTTTACCTAAAGAGAACCTACAGGCTTTTATAGAGAACCCAAAATAGGTTTTGTTACAAGCTATTCGCAATGTAAACTGACAATAAAAAATAAATGAATAAAAACGTGACCTATGCACAAACATTCTTATATATAGCCCCCTTAAGGATGCACTTTACTTTCAAACTCAGTTTTACTCATATACGGGCTAATTTAACAAAGCTTGTTTAGGTAATACAATTGATCAAATGCATACTCTTACTAAATTATGACGTTGTGATGTTTCTTGTAATAATAATGTATTGCACCTCATTGAGATTTGGCTGCAGTGCTGCTGGTCATTTCCTGTGACTCAACATCAGGGGCTGAATTTGACGTGCCCTCTTCTTTCTTCTCTGCATCTAGGAAATCGTGAATGGCATTTTCAATGAGTGGCCTGAAGATATGGTTCAATTTTGGGTCCACCACCTGAGTAATGATTCGGTCCACCCCTGATTCCAACATCCCCGACCTGTGAGAATAAGTGAATGTATTCAGTAAAAATGGAAACTGGACTACAATTTTGTTTAAAGAGATAAATAAACACAAATAAAAAGTTATGTAAACTATTTACCCTCAAGTTGTCCCAAACCTGTAGGAATTATTTTTTCTTTCTTTCTGATGAACACATTGAAATATACTGTTTGTGTTGAAAAACGTTTTTTTTTTTTTCCTTTCAATGATGTCCAGTAACTGTTTTGTTACCCACATTATTCAAACAAATCCTCTATTGTGTTCAACAGACAAAAGAAATTCATAAATGTCTGGGATGACATTTTAGAGTAAGCTCTATTAATACTCTGATGCAATGCATTAGAGGCACATTTATTTAACTTGATTTCTTTTTACATCACACTGTGCAAAAAATATTTGTACCAACTCAGTGCTTCACCTTTTATTTATGAACATTTAAGTATTTGTTTGTTACAGCCTTATTCCCAAATGGATTCAATTAATTGTTTTCCTGAAAATTCTACAAATAATACCCTAAATGACAAAATGAAAGACATTCATTTGACACATCATTGGAAAACAAAAAAAAAAACCCACAAAATAAATCTCTCTGCACAATTTTAGCCCTGATTTTGACTGGCCGACAGGTTTTAGTGTGCCTGAAATCACAGGCAAATCAGTGCTCATTCACGCACATGACAGTCACACATAATTTCCTACCTTATTGGAGAAGCAGCAGCAGGATAATCTGCCATTCATGAGTCTTTCATGCAGACAAATCTCCCCATGTCTTTGGATAATTACTCATTCAGACGTTTATGTCCAAACATATCTTTATGCAAGTTCACATTGTTGTTGCAGATGAAATATAACACGGAAAACGCGGTTTAAATATGTTCCAGTGGGCTAGATATTGATTAACAGTCATACAAACATCTTTACCGAAGCCTCTGTACTTGACGGTTGGTCTCGCGCGTGTCAACAAACTACCATGTTTGTAGTTTATTTACACTTTTCAACCACTTTGTAGTTCTACTCAAATTTGCGTCCAACGCACAATGTATTGTGGGCAATATCAGCAGTTACAGTATTGACGCTTCAACACTTTGAATTTTTACCGGAAATAGTAAACCATCCAGAAACCTTTGGCATACTCTTTTCAACATACTACGATTTGGGACATGCTAATTATATTTTCAAATACTATTTAGGATGGATAGTACGCGAATTGGGATGCAGCAAGTGTGAATTATCAAAGATGCAATCTGAGAGAATCCCTGACGCATCATTGACTCCTGTGAAATATTAGGCATGCTAAATATCTGGACCTGTCAGCGATTTAAAATCATGCCGTGTCAAAAGGCTACCATTTCTCAAGTTGTCTCAAGTTATTATCTTCAGCTATTTCACTTCTCTAGAGTGTTGTTTGTGAGTCAGAGAAATTTGTTGGTGATTGTTTCTAGTGTTGTCATCCAGTGTGTATTCTCCTGTCACTGATCCATTGTGCAGTGTGAACACAGAAGTATCTGGATTCTACCCCAGTTGGTAATGCAGAGTGAAAACAATGGTGAACTTTGAAAATCACGCAGTGTAAACTAAAGGCTGATTTATACTTCTGCGTCAGATGGTCTGGCGCATCCTTCACACCATCGCATACCCTTCAGTGTGGCTGACCCCAACCCTGACGCACACCTCTCAAAAGATTTAACTACATGTCACGATGATGTGTAGCGCAAACTCTGTGATTGGTCAGCTTGGTAGAGTCAATGAATGTGGGCGGGGAGAGGAACGAGCCCCACTGGTGTGAGCGTTTAACAAGTGTTGAGTCCTGTGGAGGAGCTCCAGATGGATACTTCTGTTATGTGTTTACCTTATGATCAAAGCATGTTCTAAACACCTGTGAAGAAGCTCGACACAGAGGAACATAAAACCCCCACTACCAGCTAGCGTTCCGGGAGCGTTATTGTCAGACAACGCAGAAGTATAAACACATGGCCACGTGCAAGGCATGCGCCATGGGTTACACCGATCACTCAACGCAGATGTATAATTCAGCCTTAAGTATTCACAGCCTCTGCCATGACAGTCAAAATTGTGTTCAGGCCCTCCTGTTTCCATTGATCATCTTTGAGATATTTCTACAACATGATTGGATGACACATGATGAAAATTCAGTTTTTGGACATGATTTGGAAAGGCACACAGCGGTTTACATAAGGTCTCACAGTTAACAGTCCATGTCAGAGGAACTGTCTGTAGACCTACAAGACACAGTGGTATCAATGCACAGATTTGGGAAAGGTACAGAATTTTTTCTGCAGCACTGAAGGGGATAATGAGCACAGTGGCCTCCATCATCCATAAATGGAAGACGTTTGGAACCACCAGGACTCTTCCTAGAGAGGGCCGCCCAGCCAAACCATCGGTGTTGTGACCAAGAACCCATTGGCCACTCTAAAAAAGAGCCCCAGCTTTCCTCTGTAGACAGAGGAGAACTTTCCAGAAGGGCAACCACTCCAGACATCAGACCTGTATGGTAGCATGGCCAGATGGAAGCCTTTCCTCAGTAAAGCCCGGGACACACCAAGCCAATGCCAAAGAACTAGTGCCAACCAAATCCAACTGTGTTGTCGTCTTGCATTGGCTGTATCTGGACCAAAAAGCTGTGCATGAACACAAAAAACAGACAGCAGCCGACTAAAATAAATGTGCATGTTCTGTGCCTACATGAGAGGATGTGTGGTTCTACACCCACGGGTAGACAAGGGAACAAGGGAAACTGGAAGATGAAATGTGCACAGACAAAGCGTACACAAAGCAACGTTTAGTACCATTATCACAGTACTTGTCACTTACCACAGAGGGATTCACTCGTGCAAATATGTTTAATAATCTAATAATCCATATCTTTTGCAAATATTTGTGAAATGCAGTGAAATTACAGCAAGCTACTGTGTGTTCCCTCTTGACTTGAACTGTTTACTCGGTTACTGATTCGTTGCTGAATAACCAATCAGAGTGCTCTCTTCAGCCGACTGATGATGTGATTCTACATGCTGAATCTGACAACCTCAGTCCAACGTTATCCAGACGAGAGGCGACGTTTAGAACAAACTAAACAAACTAAATGTACAGACACTGACAGAATGGCCAACCATCGCTTGTTGTGTTCCGGCCTTAAAAGGCACATGACAGCCAGGATAGAGTTTGCCAAAAGGCACCTGAAGGACTCTCAGACCATAAGAAACAAAATTATATGGTCTGGTCAAACCAAGATTACACTCTTTGTCTGGAGGGAACCAGGCGCCGATCAATACCATCCATCCATCCATACAGTAAAGCATTGGGGGTGCAGTAGGAATGTTTTTCAGTTGCAGGAACTGAGAGAAGAGTCAGGATGGAGGGAAAGGTAAATTTTTCAACAGGACAAAGACCCTACGCACACAGCATATATATCAAAAGAGTCCTTGAGTGGCCCAACTAGAGCCCAATCTTGAACCCAAATGAGTATCTGGTATCTACCAGTATCTGGTATCTGGCTCAGTGGTTAGCACTGTCACCTCATAGCAAGAAGGTTGCTGGTTCGAGTCACGGCTGGGCCAGTTGGCATTTCTGTGGAGTTTGCATGTTCTCCCCGTGTTGGCGTGGGTTTCCTCCGGGGGCTCCGGTTTCCCCCACAGTCCAAAAACATGCGCTATAGGTGAATTAGGTAAAACAAATTGGACATACTGTATGAGTGTGTGTGTTAATGCGAAGTGTATGGGTGTTTCCCAGTGCTGGGTTGCGGCTGGTAGGGCATCCGCTGCCTAAAACATATGCTGAAATAGTTGCCGATTCATTCCACTGTGGCGACCCCTGATAAATAAGGGACTAAGCCGAAGGAAAATGAATGAATAAATGAAATCTGCTAAGATTTCAAACAAACTTTTTTTCATGCTGTCATTATGGAGTATTTTTAGTAGAATTTTGGTGAAAAAAAAACTAATTTAATGCATTTGGGAATAAGGCCGTAACACACTTTCTGGATGCACGGTATAGTCTGCTGCTTAATAGGTGGTTTATTGTTAAAGAACTTTAAATTTAAACACTTAAAGCACATAGTGTATATAATGCAACAGATTGAAACAAACCCTACAGTTCAGACTTACAATATAGCAGAAAAAATTACATTAAACCATACAAAAACAATAAGGGTCGATGGATACATACTGAACTACGCTTTGTCTTAAGGCATTCCTCACTTGGTTCTTGTTAATCAATGGATTCCATTCTTGAGTAGTAAGATGATTTGACACAAAGTTGTCCACCTTCTGTCGCAGATTTTGATAAGCTGGCTGGAGAGAGAAATGAATACATGTTTGTTTAACCAAGTAGGAGGATATTATATTAATTTTAACAAATGAATGAATGATAAAAAAAAAAAAAAAAGTCATTTAAAGGACTTGACGGCGACGCGGTGGCGCAGTGGGTAGCACGTTCGCCTCACAGCAAGAAGGTTGCTGGTTCGAGCCTCGGCTGGGTCAGTTGGCGTTTCTGTGTGGAGTTTGCATGTTCTCCCCGTGTTCGCGTGGGTTTCCTCCGGGTGCTCCGGTTTCCCCCACAAGTCCAAAGACATGCGCTATAGGTGAATTGGGTAGGCTAAAATTGTCCGTAGTGTATGCGTGTGAATGAGTGTGTATGAATGTTTCCCAGAGATGGGTTGCAGCTGGAAGGGCATCCGCTGCGTAGAACATATGCTGGATAAGTTGGCGGTTCATTCCGCTGTGGCGACCCCAGATTAATAAAGGGACTAAGCCGAAAAGAAAATGAATGAATGAATAAAGGACTTGACTTTGATGGTTATTGGTACCAGACTAGCTGGTCCGAATAGTTCAGAAAATGCCAATCTAATGGAACTTTTTTGCAAAACTGTCTTTCTACAGAAGAGTTTACAGAGAATGATCTGAAATAGAAAAAAAAATCTAATAAGGTGAAAAAAAAAATGGTAAAAAAAAACATGGTAATCTTTGGGTGAACTATCCCTGAGAGGCAGTTCTGAAAGCAAAAGTGAGTCCAAACTAGCACTAGCAAGCTGTACGTTACCAAATAAAGTAGTAAAGAGTGTAGATAGGCAGAAAAATATCAATAGACATATTATACACACATGACTTTAGACCAGGGGTGCCCAAACTTTTTCCTATAAAGAACCAAAAAGCAAACTTGATTGAGGGCTGAATATATGCCAAAGCGTATATATTAAATTTGCCATGGGTATTTTCCTAATTTATTCTGTAATGCTTAACAATAACTAGAAAACGTTACTTTAAATCATATAAACTAATGCAGTATCATTTTTAAGATGTTATAGTAAACTTATTACAGTAAAAACATTAACAATCTCATTTATAACACAATGGAGTTCAATGCTGAATACACTAGTTGAGCTGCTCCTGCATTTACCTTTATCTACCTTCATTTACATTTTAGAAGTCTGATTCATTTACAACATTTTATTGAATCATTTACTTTCAGTTGGCTTTTTTTTTGTATTTCAGCAATAAAACAAAAAAACAAAAGGTTACGTTAAATTTGAAATGACAATCTCTGTCAAAGGCATGCACCCCAACCACCTCTCTTCTCAGATGGGATGGTGGGCCAAATCGGTTACCATGGGCCAACTTTGGGCATCTCTGCTTTAGACTAACAGACAGATAGTGTAATGATACATGTCTGTTTTACAACATAGGGAGCAGGTGTCTAAAATGGACAGGTCGAGTCACGCCTATAGACCTTTTAAGGGAGCGTTCAAACGAAAAACGCTCACCAGGTTTTGTTTTGCCACTACTTGTGATGCTTCAGTGATGTAGATTAAAAACTAGATTTCACCTTGGTGTCCACGTCGGCCAGACAGTCTCGTCTGAATTCGTCGAAAAGGCCTCTGTTTTTCAGATGCTCCACAATGAGCGCGATGAGCTGCGGGTCTCCCGGAGGAGCGCTCATCAGATTCCCGCTGCCGCTGCTGCCCTCCGCCATCAAATATAACACTGCTCTCTGCCTCACCAAGACAATATGTGGGAATTAATGCGCACTATTTATAATTCTTTAGATTAGCACAACCGAAGTTCTTTGATGACAACAGAAGTATGTAAACAGAGCACTTCCTCGTCTTCTTCCGTGTCGATGATGTGTGTAGATGCGTTCAAGTAGACACACTGTCACCTACTGGACACAATCACAACAGCGCCTCAGCATTAATGAAAACCTGTGTTGTTGTTGTTTTTAAAGAACAGCATATAACATTTTACAATGAAAATATACCAAGGGGGTAATTATAAACAAAATACAAACATACCAAATGTACACATGTAAGAATTAATAAATACATTATAGAGCAGTGTTTGTCAACCACGTTCCTGGAGGACCACCAGCTCTGCACATTTGCCGTCTTCTTAACCAAACACACCTGATTCAGATCATCAGCTCATTAGCAGAGACTGAAAGACCTGTAATGGGTGTAACAGACAAAGGAGACATCCAAAACATGCGGTCCTCCAGGAACGTGTTTGAGGAATACTGTTATAGAGTTCACACATTTTTAACATGCATAGGGCTTTCATTGTGTAGAGAGTCACTGCTACTGCTAGTATGCAAGCATATTTCAGTCACCAATAGCCTAAAATTAGGTTTATTAGTAGTAAATTTACATTTATGAATGTAAAATGTAGTTAAGAATGAAATAAAATTAAATAAGTAAAAAATCCTTTTGATTAGGATAGAGTAAAGCCAAAAAGTATATTTTACCATAACAAAGAAAGAGGTTTTGAACAATGAAATTTGTTATTAATAATTTAACACTTTATAATAACTACAGTGGCGACCCCAGATTAATAAAGGGACTAAGTCGGCGACGCGGTGGCGCAGTGGGTAGCACGTTCGCCTCACAGCAAGAAGGTCGCTGGTTTAAGCCTCGGCTGGGTCAGTTGGCATTTCTGTGTGGAGTTTGCATGTTCTCCCCGTGTTCGCGTGGGTTTCCTCCGGGTGCTCTGGTTTCCCCCACAAGTCCAAAGACATGCGGTACAGGGGAATTGGGTAAGCTAAAATTGTCCGTAGTGTATGTGTGTGAATGAGTGTGTATGAATGTTTCCCAGTGATGGGTTGCAGCTGGAAGGGCATCCGCTGCGTAAAACATATGCTGGATAAGTTGGCGGTTCATCCCGCTGTGGCGACCCCAGATTAATAAAGGGACTAAGCCGAAAAGAAAATGAATGAATGAATGAATAATAACTACACACTATGGATCATCTATTAAGCATTAGAAAATAGTGAATTCATTATTTGTTAAGCATTAACTCTACATTAATAGACGTTAGTAAGCAGTTTATAACTGCAGCTACAAATTCTCTATTCTTGACTTATAAGCACTTAAAATGTGCTTAATGATTGTACTTTGTTACTGATTAATTTTTCCTGACTAAATTAAGTATCACATTATTTACAAATAACTTGTATTAAAGAGTAGTTGTTGTTTTTTTTAAGATCATTCAGAGTGAGTTAGTACATTAATTAATAAATTATTTAAATCAACATTTATACATCTTATTATTCAGGTATATATTAATAGTTGGGCGACGCGGTGGCGCAGTGGGTAGCACGTTCGCCTCACAGCAAGAAGGTCGCTGGTTCGAGCCTCGGCTGGGTCAGTTGGCATTTCTGTGTGGAGTTTGCATGTTCTCCCCGTGTTCGCGTGGGTTTCCTCCGGGTGCTCCGGTTTCCCCCACAAGTCCAAAGACATGCGGTACAGGTGAATTGGGTAAGCTAAAATTGTCCGTATCGTATGTGTGTGAATGAGTGTGTATGAATGTTTCCCAGTGATGGGTTGCAGCTGGAAGGGCATCCGCTGCGATTAATAAAGGGACTAAGCCGAAAAGAAAATGAATGAATGAATATTAATAGTTCATTTGTATGTTAATAAATGCTTTATTAACTCAACTTCATCCAGTTTTGTGACCTAATCTAAAGTGAGGACTATTTATGCTTTATAAATCCCTAATAAATGACAATTAAAGGCTCAGTGTGAAATGAACGATACATCTTTACAATCTTTTCTGAAAAATAAAACACATTCAGAATAACTTTTAAAAACCAGCAACTTCTCTCAAATAACTGGTCTGTAAATGATGCAATACTTAATTTAGTAATGAAGAATGAATAATTAAGGTATGAAAATACAATCATTAAGCACATTATACAAGTGCTTATAAGTCAATTTTGTATTTGTAGCTGCAGTTATAAACTGCTTACTAACGTCTATTAATGTAGAGTTAATGCTTAACAAATAATGAATTCACTATTTGCTAATGCTTAATAAATGATTCATAGTGTGTAGTTATTATAAAGTGTTATAATTTTAGTATGTACAATGCCCAAATAAGTGTAAAACCATCTCCTCATATTCATTACATTCATTCATTCATTCATTCATTCATTCATTCATTTTCTTTTCGGCTTAGTTCCTTTATTAATTTGGGGTCGCCACAGCGGAATGAACCGCCAACTTATCCAGCATATGTTTTATGCAGTGGATGCCCTTCCAGCTGCAACCCATCACTGGGAAACACCATACACTCTCATTCATTCACACACATACACTACGGACAATTTAGCTTACCCAATTCACCTATAGCGCATGTCTTTGGACTTGTGGGGGAAACCGGAGCACCCGGAGGTAACCCACGCAAAGACGGGGAGAACAATCAAACTCCACACAGAAATGCCAACTGACCCAGCCGAGGCTCCAACCAGCGACCTTCTTGCTGTGAGGCAATCGTGCTACCCACTGCGCCATGCACCGTGACATCCTCATATTTATTACAAAAAATACAATTCAGTGTTGGGTGTTATTTGTTACTGTAATTAAGTTACTTTTTTGCTGAAAAGTAATGTACAGGCTTACTTTTAATTTTGGGGTTAACTTAATTACTAACTTATAATATACTTGCCTTAAATACTGTACATAAATTCAGCAATAAATCCATTTCAGAGAAGCAGAGTAATATATGTTTTGCAGAATATTTCTATTTTTCAACAAAGAACGTTTATCATTTATCAAGACAACTGCATGTATTTAAGAAAATAATTCATTGACTAATTAATTCAAGACAATATAAGGTATGAATTCAGAGTAGTGGAGTAATAATATATTTACAAATTTTGCGTTAAGTCAAATTTTAACTAGAGAACAGGTTTTATTTGTTCGACAATTGCACATACAAAACAAAGACATTTAAATGTAAGTAACATCTGGTGACATGGTGTGAGGAGAGTGCTTTGTCACTAAATGCTTCGAAAACTAAGGAACTAATTATTAGTAGGGAAGGGCAGCCTATATGCCATCCAGTTATTATTGAGGGTCAACATGTTGAGATTGTAAACAGTTTTAAATACTTAGGGATTCTTTTAGATAGTAGTTTAAATTTTGGTGAACACACAGATTATATTTATAAGAAGGCAACACAGAGACTCTTTCTTTTAAGGAAATTAAATAGTTTTAATGTTAGTAAGGGTATTCTGAGGAAGGTTTATACCAGTCTGGTTGAAAGTATTATCTCCTATAATATTTCTTGCTGGTACGGAAATCTTGGAGCTAGAAGCAAGTATAAACTTGCAAAGATTGTTAACACAGCTAGTAAGATCATAATGGATCCTCAGAAGCAGCTTATGGAACTGTATGTAAACCAGACTAGACGGAAAGCTTCACAGATAGTTCAGGATAGTTCAGGACCCCACTTATCCTCTTTACTGTGAATTTGAAAAGCTTCCTTCTGGTAGACGATACAGAGTACCCATAGCAAAAACAAATATTTTTAAGAAATCTTTTATACCGTCTGCTATTACCATATTGAATAAATGAAGTAGTTTGTATGTTATTCTGTGGTTTTATAGCTGTTTATAGCTGTTTTATTCTGTGGGCTGTGTGTTGGTAATCTGTGGTGTATAAAGCTTTGTGTTTGTGTTCTGTGTTTTGTATTTGTGATGTTTGGGAGGCCAAAAAAGAATTTCCACACGTGTGGACAATAAAGATTCAATCAATCAATCAATCAAGTCAATATGTATGAAATATGGGGGTGATTAATTTGAAACGTTTTGTGTTTATATGTTGTTTAAAATTGAAATCTTAATTTTTAAAAACTAAATGAAAAGGAACTAGGAGTTAATTTCTATCTTACAGCGGGGGAAATAAGTATCGAACACGTCATGTTTTTTTTCCTGGGAATAATATTTCTAAAGGAGCTGTTGACATTGAATTGAACCAGATTTTGGTGAAAACCCAAACAATACAAACATAAAAACAAAACAAAACAAAACAATTCTAAAAAATTAGTTGATAACAATGAAATGACACAAGGAGAAAGTTCTGAAGTACTGAAACGTGTTTAATACTTTATATAAAAGGCTTTTTTGGTGACGGCAGCTTAAAGACGCCTCTCATATAATGAAGTCACATAAATTGCTTAGGTGTGTTTTCAACAGAGTGTAAAAATCTTGATGGTTCTGTGGGTCTCGTCTGTCAAATCTGATCTTTATTTTGTATTTTCTATTGGATTCAAGTCAGGTGATTGGCTGGGCCATTCTACAGCTTCATTTTCTTTCTCTGAAAGCATTTGAGAGTTTCCTTGGCTGTGTTTGGGATCATCGTCTTGCTGAAATGTCCACCCTGAATTCATCTTCATCATCCTGCTAATGTAAATGTTGGACTGAAGCAGCTAATATTCATTCACACTAAGGAAGGGCAGAGGGTTGCTGAAGAACTACTGAGAGATTTCAGCTGCTGTCTGGGCTTTCCATGCCTTTCTACACCTCCCTTTCTTCATGTGTTCAGTACTTTTTTTCCCTGTGTCATTTCATTTTATTATGCATAACTTAATTTTTTAAATTATTAGATTTGTTTTCTTTGCATATATGAATTTCTTTGGTTGTTACCAACTATGGTGAAAATTTCAAGTCAACAGCACCTTTAGAAATATGTTTTCTGAGAAAAATGGTGACGTGTTCAATATTTATTTTTCCTGCTGTATATGCACTGCAGATTTATGTGGATTAGTATTTAGGCAAGTAATTAAATTACTTTTTGAGTAACTATAAGTTACTTCTCAGAAAAAGTCATTAGAAAAGAATTTAAACACAATTGTAATGAAGTAATTAGTAATGAATGTTTTTTGCAGTTACTTATCCAACACTGCTGAGAAGTAAGTCTCTAGACTTTTTATTTATTTATTTATTTACTACATTTCTGTTGTTTTAATAATTAAATCATGAATTATTATTATTAGAAAAAAATATTTAAAAAAATAATTGTAGAAGTATTTTTTATTTATTTAGATATTTGCATATTTGTCTCCAAATGTAATTGCTTTATTATATTTAATGAAAAAAAATATATGTTTATATATTTATATATCTTTTTTTGCATTAAATATAAAATAATTACATTTGGAGACAAATATGCAAATTTCTAAACAGATGTACACAAAATGTACAATTATTATTACTTTTTATTTCTAATAATAATTTGTGATTTAATTATTAAAACAAGATCAGTGAAAATAAATGATCAAACACTTTATTTAGATAAATAAAAACGCATTATATTATATATAAACATTTAAAATCAAGATCCTTATTGATCCTAATGGCATTTAAATGTTTGAAAACCCCTGTGTCAATGACAGGGATATTTCCATTTTACTTCTACATATATAATAATATGTGCTGTTGTTACATATTCATTGAAACAGAAGAACCTGCTGATCATACCTAGATTATTATCGTTCATTATGACCACAAATCAGATTAATATGGCAGATCAAACCAGATTTTCTCACGTAAATATTTTACGGTTTTGCACAGAGACTTAGAATTGTCTATAATTATATTATTACACCTCATTTACAGATCCTCCAGCCTCCTCTATATTGTAGGACACTATGGTTACCGTGGCAGATGTCTGAAAGAGGATTGTCCATTGGAAGAGCATCCTAATATGATTAATTTTGTGTATGACGGATTGATTGTGGTAATAATAAGGAACAACGAGAATCTCTCACACAGTATTTCAATCCAAATGATCCCATTGTGTAATTGGATGATTTTAAATCATGGAGTCTTTGATGTTTGCTTCAATTGCAGGATGAAATGGTTGCCAGGCAACAACACAGCGAAACCATGGTGACACTGATGAGGGGAAATGTAACAAATATGTCCCCTGTGGACCCTCATTAGTGGATGACCATGTGTCTGTATCGCTCGCAATATAACAGTGTTAATAACAGTTATAGCAACAGATCTATAACACTTGGAGCACAGGCACACATTCATTTTTTTTTATTTATTTAGGTATAAAATTAAATATAATTGAAATATAAAAATTATATTTGGAGATAGAGACGTTTTGAGACGGTTCCCTCAAAATATTTAGTTTTTATCAATTATTTATTGTCATTACTTAACTTATTTTACTATTCAGCTCGTCACTTGACATGAGAGATACTGAACTATTTTGCGCCACAAGATGGCGACATTTTATAAATCAGTTCTGTCAAGTTGTCTTCTGGATTATAATAGTAATTTTACGTATACCATCATAGCCTTAGCCTATTTAATATATCAATGAAGTAGTTATTTAATTTACATACATTTTTCTTAACTTATCACACTTTCTGAACTTCAGAATCAAAAGCCCCCTGATCACCTTTAACTTTAATTGTATGAAAAAGTGCATTTGCTATTAAGAAATAAAAAAATATAGGTTTGTAGCAACATAAGAATAATGAGCAATCACTTACTTGTCATTTAAATGCAGATATTAAAAAAACAGTCCACTTTTTTTGGAAATAAACTCATTTTATAAGTCACCCAGAGTTAAACAGTTGAGTTTTACCATTTTTGAATCCCTTCAGTCCATCTTCTGATCAGGTGGGAGCACTTTTAGCTTAGCTTAGCATAAATCATTGAATTGGATCAGACCATTAGCATCTCGCGTTTAAAA
>CAIGQV010018552.1:1650931-1691503 GCA_903798115.1 Danio jaintianensis | reverse complement strand
AAACATATTTTTTTTGAGTGTAGATCATAAAAATTCATATGAATTATGCAAAAGAAATATAGTTGCAACAAAACTGTGAACTACAATAATCTCAAGCAAAGTGTAAACATGTCCTTTCTGTTTAAAAGCAAGCAATCAAACAAAGATGGTGCATTTTTAAAATTTCAAAGAGAAAAATTTTCAAGAGACCCAAACATGAAAATTTACTCACCATTTTCTCTCGCTCAAAATTCTCTCTCCCTATGATTCTGTTGAACACTAAATATCAACCCAAGCTCATTCTGATTACATACCCCTATATACTGTACATTTCTGGAGAGAGCAAAATATGTCTCAGGAGGTACATTTTTTTTTGCAGTTTTTGCCATTCGTGCCTGCTGTTCTCACGTAAATCCACCAGAGACCGCTGTCGACTGACTGACCAATCGACTGACCCACCCCCACCCTCACCCTTCCCTAAACCCAACCAATAGAGTTTTAGAATGCACAGATTGACCCTGGAACCGTTCTTCACCAGGCTCGAACCCCGTTGTCACGGTTAATTCCGTTCTGCGTCTCAAGTCCGCCGACATACATGTCGAGCTACCAAACCAACTGGTAACAGCGGAAAAGCCATCCATATGAAGGTAAGCGGTCAGCTGGTAAGCGAGAAAAGGAGCGGCGTCATACCGCCCCGTAGCGTTCGTTTTAAAGATGAAATGCAGCCATACGTAGATCTGGCTACATAATTCGTGATCTCCAGAAATGTATATAGGGCTACGTTTTCAGAATGAGCCTATGTTGCTAAAAATATATATCTTGAAGGAAGCCAATGGTTCTTTTGAAGTCAGATTTCCAGCTTTCTTCAAAATATCTTCTTTTTTTTTCAACAGAAAAAAAAGGAGTGATTAAATAATTTGGATGAACTATCTCTTTAAGCTACCTTTCCACTATCTCTATTTTTGTGTACAATTGTCCCAACTGGTTGTGAAGCAAAAGTTACCTCTAGCTCATTCAGTACTGGTAAAATGAATGAAGAAAGTGAAAAAAGTGATAAAAATATCATAGTTCTGAAATCACACTTCCCTACCAGTGTTGGTTAAGCTACTTAAAAAAAGTCATTCATTACTAATTACATCGTTAAAATTGTATTTAAATTACTTTTCTAATTACTTCATATGAAAAGTTACTTAGTTGATAAGTCATTTAATTACTTGACCCAATATTAAAAATCCCAATGCAATAGAAATTCAACTCTTAAATCTTTCAATTTGAGTCAAACATGGACCTTTTAGTTTTGTTTCCAAAAATTAACACTTACATTTTAAACAACATATGTATCAAAACCCAAATTGTTTCAAAGTTGACACCATATTTCATACATATATTTACATTCATTTTCTAAAAGGATGTACAATGCATGTTTCTTAAGCATGTGCAATTTTTTAGTAAATCTATACTTTTTTAGTTAAAAAATATCTGAATAACAATAAATACATACAATTTCTGTGGTTCTCAGAAATTATAGACTGAATTATTCTCAGTTTTTTTTTTCTTATATGGAATTGACTTGATAAATGTAATATTCTTTAGTTATATTTTTCTTTGAATATATTTTTATAACAAAAATAAATCTAATACGCCGCTTCTCTTCATTGATTTATACGGATCTGTTAAACTTATTGTTGTGATCGCTTGCTGTGTTGCCTCTGCTGGAGATCACTTCCTTATACCGCCAAACTACAACTCACAGAAGTCATTGCATTCATCACTCCTGCCACATGCTGACAGTCATCTGGACACACACACAACTGAAACTCATCATCATTGATTACGTGGACTATATATTCACATCTCATGCGTACACATTTTGCGGAGTCTTGTTTTCCCTGCGGAGCATTACAAAGTGTTTCCCTGTTTGTTTCAACCCTTTGCTTTGCTTATGTTGTTTTGCCGCCTGTTTCGATCTCTTCGCCTGTGACCACGACTACTCTTTTGGATTGTCCTCATGCTACTGTTTGTACCTCTTTGACCATTGCCTGCCTGACTATATCTTTATTTGTGTATGGGTGTTTCCCAGTGATGGGTTGCAGCTGGAAGGGCATCCGCTGCGTAAAACATATGCTGGATAAGTTGTCGGTTCATTTCACTGTGGCGACCCCAGATTAATAAAGGGACTAAGCCAAAAAGAAAATGAATGAATGAATGATTTGTAATAATATTTTGAAAAATTACTACTACCCTGCTGAAAAAACCAGCATATGCTGGTAAGGTATGTTTTGATGCTGGTATGCTGGTCTTGCTTGTTTCAATGCTGGTTTATTACCTTACAAGCATATGCTGTTTTTTTCAGCAGGGTACTATCACAAAAGATGATTTAGGAAAATATGTATGCTGTTCATTTCTCTTCTATTCTTCTCTCCCACCTCCTTTATATTCTTCTTTCAGCTCTTTTTCTGTGGTGTTGTGCTCATCAATCATAACCACGCATTTCTTACCTTCTCTGTCTAACCTCGTTCTCAAGTTCTCACTCTGAGTTTCAGCAATCCACCTTTTTCCAGCCCTCCCACCACAGCTCCTCTTTCCTCAGCACGAGTGTGTGTGTGTGTGTTTTAGACGGGAGTCTTTCTCTGCTCTTGGGAGGCTCTATAAATAGAGGCATGCAGTGATAAGCAAGAAGAAGAGTGCTGCATTATGGAGTGCCATATACGGCCTATTCTAACAAGAAATGTACAAAACATATGTATATTTGTGCTTGATATGTCTAGTGTGCTTGTTTATATTATTTTATAATATAATAGTTTAAATATTGTTTAAATGTGTGATTATTGGTTTTACATAAATGCACTGTTTCTGTCATTGGTTAGACATTTTGTATTCAAATTTTGTTTGTCAAATATACACATACACAGTCATGCAGTACGATATCCAGTGAAATGCTTATACCCGTTACCTTAAAGGGGACCTATTATGCTTTTATAAAGGGTTTAAACAGTTGTGTGGTAACAGTGTGTGAATATAACCAGCTTCTAATGGTAAAAATGTATTAATTCTATTAATTATTATCACACTTGATAAAAAAAAGTCTGCAGAAATACTTTGATTGACATTCTCTATTTGTACATGTCATCAGAGGGCGGAAAGCCCCGCCCACTAGTGACCATCTCCCCCTTATTAGCATAGGACCATAGTCTTGTTTTTGAATCTGGCACTACGCTGACACATAGGCATTTGTAGCTCCGCCCTCTATTGAAAAGAGCACAGTCTCGTTTTAATTTAAAGCGACAGTCACCAAAACGGCGCATTTAGGATCAAAGCCTAAAAGGGTCAGTTTCAAAGAGTTATAAAACATTATTTGTGTGGTATTTTGAGCTGAAACTTTACATACACACTCTAGGGACATCAGAGACTTATTTTACATCTTGTAAAAACTCATTCATCTTGTAAAGGATGTAATTTATGGAATATAATAAGTAAACACAATTGATGTTACAGCTATAGAAAATAAGAGCAAATATAAAGTATTTAAAACTTTAGATATAGCTATAGAAAATAGAATTAAATATAACATATAAAAAAGCTTTGCTAACAAACATAGAAAACATAGAAATGTTTCTACCAAAGAGCCTGGTGCATAAGAGAGGAAAGAGTGTTTCCTACAGGTGGTTTGTCAAGCCCACTCACCTGCAGCACACTCAGAACTATGCCATATACACTCACCGGCCACTTTATTAGGTACACCTGTCAAACTGCTCGTTAATGCAAATTTCTAATCAGCCAATCACATGGCAGCAACTCAATGTATTTAGGCATGTAGACATGGTCAGGACAATCTGCTGCAGTTCAAAAATAATGGGGAAGAGTCTGTGTCAAGGGTGTAGTGGTAAGTCCGTCGGCACATGCACTCCGGTGCTCACGGCGACCCGAGTTCGATTCCCGCCTCGAGGTCCTATGCCGATCCTTCCCCTCTCTCTGCTCCCCACACTTTCCTGTCAATACTCTCTACTGTCCTGTCCATTAAAGGTGAAAACCCTGAAAAAATTATTATAAAAAATAATGGGGAAGAAAGGTGACTTTGAACGTGGCGTGGTTGTTGGTGCCAGATGGACTGGTGTCAACAACATGAAAGCATGGATCCATCCTGCCTTGTATCAATGGTTTAGGCTGGTGGTGGTGTAATGGTGTAGGGGATATTTTCTTGGCAAACTTTGGGCCCATTAGTACAAATTAAGCATTGTGTCAATGCCACAGCCTACCTGAGTATTGTTGCTGACCATGTCCATCCCTTTATGACCACAGTGTACCCATCTTCTGATGGCTACTTCCAGCAGGATAACGCACCGTGTCATAAAGCGTGAATCATCTCATATCTTGAACATGACAATGAGTTCACTGTACTCAAATGGCCTCCACAGTCACCAGATCTCAATCCAATAGAGCACCTTTGAGATGTGGTGGAACGGGAGATTCGCATCATGGATGTGCAGCCCACAAATCTGCAGCAACTGCGTGATGCTATCAGGTTAATATGGACCAAAATCTCTCTTGTTGAATCTATCCCACGAAGGATTAAGGCAGTTCTGAAGGCAAAAGGGGGTTCAACCCGGTACTGGTAAGGTGTACCTAATAAAGTGGCCGGTGAGTGTATGACCAGGCTTTGCGCAAATGTGCATGAATGTGCATAAATGTAATTTTATGTAATGTAATGTAACTTCCTTTAAGAAGGTTTACATGTTTGTTCCGGAAAACAAGACAACAATAAAATGCAATTATCATATATATAACATATCTCAGTCATACAATACGCAGGGGAGATAGACAGTGACTACGTTTACATGGACATCCGTAATCGAATTATTTGCCTTAATCTGAATAAGACAATAATATGATGAAGGTGTTTACATGAGTTGCTTTTTGAATGTTCCTTTCATGATCACGTTTTACATGTTATAGCACATAATTCGATTAACGTCATCGCGTCACCCCGCTATTCACATTTCCTCAGGAGTTTCATGTAATTTCGGGTGTTTCATTTTTAATTAGTCGACTTTAACTGCAGTTTGGCACTTTCACTTTCATTCAGGAACATTTCATGCATGCCCCCGTGACAAACGAGATATTAGATGCGAGGAACTGCTGGAAGAGTGTAGTTTTAATGGAATTTTTTATACCGCACGCTGTATGGGAGAAAAAATCTCTGCATTTCTTGGTAGGTGCAGAGAATAGCGTCAAACAGCCGTGTGTGTATAGACTATCCTGTCACAAAATGCGGTAATAGTTTGATTAAGGCATTTACATGTTTACACTCGGAGAGCAGCATTTACAGCGGATCTTTCAGTCCATAATATTGTAGTAATATTAACGCACTGTAAACTTAGTAACTAAATAATTTTTTACTAAGGTATGTCTTTAAAAACTGAAAGAGTACTGCTGACGATACTAACTAACTTTGCCATCTGAATAAACATAAACAAAGAACATTGATTACCCACTTACCAAATCCATAGAGACAGGACAATCAACACGAATTGGAACCGCATCTTTTTTTTTTTAAAGAAGACAAGTGGCAAATCCGGATTTCACCATTTCCAGATTCGAAAAGCTCTCGGGTAAAAAATGTTCCTTACAAACATATTTTTGTCGCGTGTTAGCAGACCACTGTAATCCACACATGTCCACACGCAGCGGTGCTCTCATTGCGTAAAAATGGAAACAAAACTTTCGTTGCAGCAGATTTATAAACACAACACTGACGACCCATGTCTTCGAACAATTCTCCGTCTTCCACTTCCACGGTTGGCAACACAATGTGGCGTCTCTCTGAACGCTGTAACAGGTAAAAACAGTCTTCGAAGCTATATCATGCATATTAATGAAGTTGCACCTCATTCACAATAGCGGTCTGGAAAGACTTGAAAGTCTTTCTCATGAATTAATGATGAAAACTCAAAGACGTCACTTTGTACCGGCCGGTACAGACAGCCAATCTCCACGCTGGAATTTACACAAGGATCTCATGGCCGTGACGTTGCTTCAAAATTTATTTTCAAACCGGAAGAACGAATTTGCTCGAAATAACGTAAAAACAACCAATTTTCACTTTTTGTGAAATATATGTATCCTAGTAGTGTTTTTAGCAACGTGGGACATATATATATGACTGTCAACATCTCAAAAAATGTGTTTTGTGACCCTTTAAAGGCAATTTTCTTATATGGCGAATTTATTTAGTAAAACTTACACTTATGACTAATTTTGTATTCCAGGGTCACATACTAGAATGAGAAAAACACCAAACTTGGTTAAGGTATTTAAATAACAAATATATTTGGCAAAAAAGACTAATTACAGCACCCCCTGGTGCAGTTTGTTTGGGCAAGTGTGAAAGTGGCAATCACCAAAAGCAGACCAAACAAGTATACCGAGATCTGCTCCAAGAGGTCATCTCGGTACACTTTAAAACAAACCTTGGAGTGGTTTGTTTGTGGTGAGAGTGTAAACCAACCTTGACCCAAATGCAAAAAGTACTTCACTGTTTTGGACTAAACCAGCTCCCATAGTCAGTTGCGACGTGCATTCTGGGATAATAAAACATTTTTTGACACATTACCACAATTATGGCAGGTTGTCTAATACTGGCTGCTGAATTTCCCTCCTCTCTTTGTTTACTTCCATGTGTTGCGCACATGAATTTCCCATGTGTTATTTCAGACCAATCAAAATGCAGTTCAGGAAGTTCGTCTAGCCAACGACTGATGTGGATGCTTTTTGGTTAGTCGCAACTGCTTTGGCTCAGAGCAGTCAGTCTGGTGTGCAACAGAATCAAAATGGCTGAAAAATGTTATAATGTATCATTTTTAACCTCCGGACCAAAGGAAACGTAGCCTACTACAGCTGTGAAAGCACCCAAAGGCTGATTTATATTTCTGGGTCGAGCGCACGCGGATGGTCCAGCGCAGCATCTCTCAAAAAACGTGATACATCGCAACGACACATAGCATAAGCTCTGTGATTGGTCAGCTTGGTAGTGGTGAGGAGTGTGGGCGGGGCCAAGAGCTGCGAGAGAGCAGCAAGCCAGATAAAGCGTGTGGTAACAAGTGTCAAGTCCCGTGGAAGAGGTCCAGATGGATACTTTTGTTTTGTGTTTACTTTATGATTAAAGTTGTTCCCGCCTCTGAATGAGCGAGTTTGAGCTATTTGTACAGTAAGGTAGCATTAAAAACACCCGCAAAGAAACTCACCAGTGTTGGGCACGTTCCTTTAAAAGAGTAATCAGTTATAGTTACTAGTTACTTCTCACAAATAGTAACTGAGTTACATAATTATAAAAGTAACTAATTACCAGGGAAAGTAACTATTGCGTTACTTTAAAAAAATCTAATTTGTCAAATTACTGTAAAATAAAAATAAAAACATTGTAGACTAATCTACACTATTTTAATGTTGTTGTGGGACAATGTGAGAGACAACGGCAGCATGTCCTCAACTATATATCTAGATATTATTTAGTTTAATTCTGTCTGAGTAATAAGTGTTTGCGGTGGAGAAAAATAACGTTTTATTTGCTTTGACATCGTGGCTTCGTCTCCTCCTTTGGTAGCAGAACTCACGTTATCACCTGCGTAGTTGTTGGATTTGCCATCGCTCTGACTCCTGGTCGTTGGTGTGTGCAACTGACTGTGTGTGTGCTTGTGTGTGAACACCCACCCTACTCTACCTCTGATTGGCAAACGATGGAAATGTACTCCATCTAAGCCAATCATCACGTTCTCAGTTACACCACGTTCACACACACACACACACACACAGGTTTGTTTTTGTGAATTGTGGGGACATTCCATATGTTTCCATTGGTTTTATACTGTACAAACTATAGCACTAACCCAAACTTATCCCTAAAGCCAACCATCACAGAAAATGGAGTATTTTTACTTTATAAAAAAAACAACATTCTGCATGATTTATAAGCTTTTTGAGAAATGGGGACATCAGCAATGTCCTCATAATTCACCATCTCCTTTTAATACCTGTGTCATACCTATGCCATGTATACACATTTGTGTATTTGTGTACTAACGGCGATATTTTTTTCAGTAACGAGTAATCAAACGAATTACTGTTTCCCTCGTTACAACGCCGTTACCGTTACTGACAATAAAATGCACTAAAATTGAGAAAACTGATGCAGTTTTCATGAGAGCAGCATCTCTCTCAGCCATAGGACCTCTCTTTCTCTGAGGTGTGTGTGTTCGTGTGTGTTCGGGGCTGGGGCGAGACACATAACCAACCAGGGATGATGATTGGTGTGTGTGTGTGTGTGTGTGTGTGTGTGTGTGTGTGTGTATATATGTGTGTGTAAGTGGAGCTCTCTGCTGAGACGCAGAGCTCTGCATCATGAATCTTTAAACATGGGCTGGAGGCTCGGCTTTCTCACGCCACACATCACTGAGAGAAAGAGAGAGAGAGAAAAAGAGAAAGTGTTTCTTGATGCTACACCCACACACACTCGCTCTATGTCTCTTTATGAGGGTATTCCCTGACTCCTCACGCCTCCCTCTACGTCACACTCCTCCCTCCGCCAACATCATCACTGCAATTACTCACTCTGGGGAACGAGAGGTGTGAGCGGCTGCTTCTCTCCTCTGCTTCCTCTGCTCTACTTCCGCAATCCAGCAGCCCTTCAGTCTCCGCTGTGATATCTCTAGCAGCAAAAATGAAAGCTGCTAAATCAGGTATTACGACTGGAGAGGAGCGAGAAAGAAGAGAAGAATAAGAGAAAGAAAAGGAGAAGGTGGTTGAGATTGGTTTTCATCATAGGTTCCTTGATGAAAGTAGAGATGCCTGTGAAAGATGATGAGGATAGATTGAAGAAGATAAACATACCTAAAAGAAAAAAAATGAACAGAATTATGAACAGAATTGGTGACAAAGGGCAGCCCTTTCAAAGTCCAACATGCACTGGTTTGCTGCCGAGTGTGATGCGGCTGGGATGAGAATCAGCACCTCCAAGTCCGAGGCCATGGTGCTCCACCGGAAAAAGGTGGTTTGCCATCTCCAGGTTGGAGGAAAGTCCTTACCCCAGGTGGAGGAGTTCAAGTATCTTGGGGTTTTGATCACGAGTAAGGGAAGGATGGAACGTGAGATAGACAGGTGGATCGGTGCAGCGGCAGCAGTAATGCGGTCGATGTACCGGTCCGTTGTGGTAAAGAAGGAGCTGAGCCGAAAGGCAACGCTCTCGATTTACCGGTCAATCTACGTTCCTACTCTCACCTATGGTCATGAGCTTTGGGTCATGAATGAAAGGACAAGATCTCGGATACAAGCGGCCGAAATGAGTTTCCTTCGCAGGGTGGCAGGGCGCACCCTTATAGATAGGGTGAGGAGCTCTGTCACCCGAGAGGAGCTCGGAGTAGAGCCGCTGCTCCTCCACATTGAGAGAAGTCAGCTAAGGTGGCTCGGGCAACTGTTTCGGATGCCTCCTGGACGCTTACCTAGGGAGGTGTTCAAGGCATGTCCCACCGGGAGGAGGCCTCGAGGAAGGCCTGGAGGGACTATGTCTCTCGGCTGGCCTGGGAATGCCTCCGGATCCCCCTGGAGGAGCTGAAGTAAGTGCCTAGGGAGAGGGAAGTCTGGGGTTCTCTCCTGAGACTGCTGCCCCCACGACCCGGCCCCAGAAAAGCGGATGAAAATGAATGAATTAATATTTGTATCCATTTCTCAGTGAACATAGGCAATTTATTTTGGACTAAAAAGATTTATTAAATGGATACATTTATTAAAATAATATTTTAGTGAATGAACATCTTTAGAAATAGAAAGATAATACATTTGAATTAATGCAAAATATTGAGAAAAAAATGCTATTTTTAAAGTTTTTATTTTATATTTTTCCCTAACGTATAAATTTGGTTGTACTAATTTTGCACCATTATCATACATTGTTATTTTGTTAGATTAGCGCTTCAGTACTGACTAATTTAATGTATGTGCACAAATATAATATTGTACAAGTTACAATCACCAGCGATCTAATCCTTGCAGATTGCTGGAGAACTACAGATCTGTCACTGAACTGGACTACGAATAACATCATGCACCTCACGCACACCAGTTCCTCATTCCCTCTGATTACACACACACAGCTGGTAACTCATCACGGACTGAATAGCTGGACTTTACCCCTCACACAAACACACACATTGCCATAGTCTTGTTTTCCTTGTGAAGCGATTTTATGCGTATTTCTCTGTCTGTCCTGCCGTGTTGTTGATCTTTGTCTGGTTTACCATTTGCTGATGCTTTGCTGCCTGTCCTGATCTTTTGCCTGTTTTTTGACCTTGCACTTTGGATTGTCTGTATGCTCCCATTTGTTCCTGTTCTGACCAATGCCTGTTTGACTAAGCTTAAAATAATCTGAATGTGGATCCCTCATTTCCGTTGTCCAGCGTCCTACAGTATGTTACAGTAAAGCTTGCTATAGAAAATATTAATTTAAATGAGAGATTTGAGAGGGATGTACTCATATATGCTGAGTACTGGGGTATGAATAATTTCGGGCTTGACTGTATAAAGACTAAGGTTTTGTGCAAGAGTTATTTTGGTCCAATAACAATGACCTTACCTGAATTTAGTAATTGAAAGTCATGATTTTGGTCATGCATTTTTAATTTCAGCTATACAATCTGTAACTTTTGTGAATTTGAACAAATTATCCGGTTGTTTTTATTATACAAACAGATGGTTAGCAGTGGTTAGCACTGTCACCTCACAGCAAGAAGGTCGCTGGTTCGAGTCCTGGCTGGGTCAGTTGGCATTTCTGTGTGGAGTTTGCATGTTCTCCCCGTGTTGGTGTGGGTTTTCTTCGGGTGCTCCGGTTTCCCCCACAGCACAAGACATGCTCATAGGTGAATAGAATAAACTAAATTGGCCGTAGTGTTTGTATGGGTGTTTCCCAGTACTGGGTTGCAGCTGGAAGGGCATATGCTGGATAAGTTTATTCTGCTGTGGCGACCCCTGATGAATAAAGGGACTAAGCCGAAGGAAAATGAATGAATAAATAATCTGCCAATAGGGTAACAAAATAATCTTGTTTTTGCTTTGAAATAATATTATTTAGCTTTCCCCATTGACAAATTATTTAGCTTGTTTATGGAAAAACTCACTTAATTTTGACATATTGATTCATTCATTCATTCATTCATTTTCTTTTCGGCTTAGTCCCTTTATTAATCTGGGGTCGCTACAGCGGAATGAACCGCCAACTTATCCAGGATATGTTTTTCCATACTTGTTCATCCATACACTCTCATTCACACACATACACTACGGACAATTTAGCTTACCCAATTCACCTATACCGCATGTCTTTTGGACTTGTGGGGGAAACCGGAGCACCCGGAGGAAACCCACGCGAACACGGGAAGAACATGCAAACTCCACACAGAAATGCCAACTGACCCAGCTGAGGCTCGAACCAGCGACCTTCTTGCTGTGAGGCGATTGTGCCACCCACTGCGCCACCGCGTCGCCCCCATATCGATTCAATGTCTAGAAAATTCTTCTCGATTTAAGAATTTTTAGATATTTGGACTAAAAAAAGACAAAAACTATAAGTAGGAAAAGCATTTTTTTTTTTTTTTTGCAGTTTTACTCCTGCAATCATGTGTGGATTCACTTCACACATCAATTTTTTTAATCCATATTCTTCTCAGCCACATGCATTTGTCACTTCTTTATTTATTTTTTGTAAATATAACATTCATTGCCAATATCTGTATATTGTGATACCCTATAATGAACACAAGTTATGTTTTACAGAAATATAGCCCAAGGAATGTTTTTCCAACGAGCTGGTTGAGTATGGCACTACTAGTATGCTAAACTGAACATAAGCATACTTCCTGTCTTCTAAAAATGCCTGTGCGTTTAAAATGTCTTTTTCCCATTCAGTGGAAAACGGCTGCCTGGAATAAAAATACAATCATGTGCACTTCTGTTCCCCATCACTCACCATCATTGATTCATATATTCAGATTCCTGTCTGCTGCCTCGTGTTTCCCCTATTTTTCTTTCCCTCTTGACTTCTCCATATTTCCGTGTGTCACCCTCAGCCAATAGCAGAAACTCGTGCCTACAGCTCACAGCCAGAGAAAATCAATGAGAAGTGTTTGTGAGTAATGTGTTTGTGTATAAATCTGTGAATAGTCTGTATATGATGTGACTGATTATAAGTGTGTGTGTGCGTGCGTGCGTGCATGTGTGGGTGTGTGTGTGCGTGTGTGTGTGGAATGAATCACAGCTGGGGAGGGAATCAATAGTGGCTGTAGGTGATTACTATAAAGGGAGATGTCTACTAATTGCATTGGACGATGGTTGTGAAAAATAAGAATACAGTTATTCTTTTTTCTTTTATACGTGTCATGAGTGGTTATAATTGTGATTGGCTCACTGACGGCTCAGCAATGCAGAGAACCACAGAACACAACAGCTGGCCTTTGGAAGTTAAGTAAAAATAATTAATTTTCTTCTCAGGGAAATGGATTTTTCAGAATAACTGATGAACAGACATAACTGTTAAACTCTGAGGCTGTTAATCAAATATACACAACCCAGGTCTACATTTCTGTGGACAGCGAAATACGTAACCGGAGGTACGTCTGCAAATCCACCAGAGGCCGCTGTTTACACTTTTTGATGCACGCGTCCTTTACTCACATAAATCCACCAGAGGGCGCAATATACACTTCAGCCGACCAGGCCAGCTTGCTGTCGACTGACTGACTAAACCCAACCGATAGTGTTTTCAAAAGCTATCTGGAAAAAGTAAAGCTGTCGCGGCCGTGTGATTTCACCACGTTTTCAGCCTGTTGTTTATTTATTTATTTTTGCTTTTGTTTTACCTCGTTTCTGGTACCGTTCTTTGGCGGACTCAAACTCTGTCGTCGCGATCAACTCCGCTTCGCATCCCAAGTACGTGGCGAGCTACTAGGCAAACTGGTAACACACGGAGGTAAGCGGTCGGCGGTAGTTCGAGAAACAGAAACCGTCGACGGCGTCATACCGCCCCATAGCGTTCGTTTTATAGATGAAATGAAGCCAGACGTACTTTTGGGTACATATTTCGCAGTCTTCAGAAATGTAGACAGGAGTACGTATTCACAATGAGCCTGTGTTGAATATGCAAGCATTCATTGAGCCATTTACATTAATTACATTTATTTTAACTAAGTTTAATTAAGTTTATAGCAAGTCACAGCTAGCAAAGCATGCCAAAAAAGACATTTAGAATCACCCACTCCCATTAATCACTGAAATTGATGCAATCAAGTCCATAAACATGGATTTGCAAACAAAATGCTATATTCATGCCAGGCCAGTAGATGGCGATGTGACTTTGTATAGAAACACTATGCACACTATTGACTTTATTCTGTAATGTGGAAATGTGCTTGTTTTTGTGATTGTTTTACAACTTCCGATTCAAATGCCTATAAATGACTAGGAATAATAATGAAAAATGTCAAACTGCTTGCAAACAACTGTGTTCACGGTTCACGACTATACATAAAATGTAGAATAATAAAATAAGAAAAGATGAAGCATAAGGTCAATACACAGATGATGCCATTGCCCGCTATTGTTGTTTTAGTTGTCTGGTATTTGCGCATGCTGAATGCTGAGTTTTTCCCCGTAAAAGTTAATAGCCTATTCATTCATTCATTTTCTTTTCGGCTTAGTCCCTTTATTAATCTGGGGTCGCCACAGTGGAATGAACCGCCAATTTTTCCAGCATATGTTTTACGCAGCGGATGCCCTTCCAGCTGCAACCCATCACTGGGAACATCCATACACACACTCATTCACGTACATGCACTACGGACAATTTAGCCTACCCAATTCACCTGTACCGCATGTCTTTGGACTTGTGGGGGAAACCGGAGCACCCGGAGGAAACCCATGCCAACACGGGGAGAACATGCAAACTCCACACAGAAATGCCAACTGACCCAGCCGAGGCTCGAACCAGCGACCTTCTTGCTGTGAGGCGAACGTGCTACCCACTGCGCAACCGTGAGGCCCTAATAGCCTATTGTATTAAATAGAATAGTATTAATAGCCAATCAATTATGTATGGGACAGAGAGAAAGAACGAGTGTGATTACTTACCTCATTGTTTATTTTTCAGGTCAGTTAGGAACAAAACATTAGTTTGCATGCCCGCTTTGGAAAGTGATCTTTCTCATATTTTATATGTTTCTCGTAGTAAACTCCCATGACAATGTTGCATTTTGTTGAAAGTAAAACTAAAACTATTGACTACACCATAATTTATATTCTTTTGAGTATGATAGTCTTTGCTATTAACCACACAAACAGGAACACACATACACACACACACACACACACACACACGCACACACACGCACACACACACACGGTTTTAGAATAGCAAATACTTTTATTTAGCATTATTACATTTTATTTAACAATAATATGTAATAAACAATAACAACTATCATACAAGCTATTGTAAAATGCAGAGTTTAAACAGCATTACACTACAATAAATATCCTTAAGAAAATGAATGATATTTTTACTACACATAAAGCTATTGAGTTCAATTAGCATTGAAATTTTAATAAACTCTGGAGCAAATAACAATATAAGGATCCTTATGAAAATAAACAATATTACCCTCCACCCATAAAGCTTTTACTATAATAAAACCATAGTTAATTTTTTTAAGTGGTGACTTAAAACTAACCACTAGATAAACCCAAAATCAATCATATCTCACATTTATCCACTATAGAGACATACATCAGAGCCAGTGACAGATTCCAGAACAACTGTCCGAAGCAAGGCTGCTCTCACCCACTAACACATAATCAAAACATAATGAAAACAAGTTTTCAAATAATTCTGTGATGTAATTTGGCAGCAGATGAATGCGGAAAACCTTCCCCCAGACACCAACATTATAATTCTCTGTTTAATGATTAGACAAAGTACGATACAATCATAAATCTGCTTTATGGCAATCCAAATCCCTACAGCAACTTCATCAGATGCATCCGGTTCTTGTATTGATGCACCATTGGCCCTGCTCACATCTAGAATTTAGGCACATTTTTTTTTTTTTATCAATCACAAGTGGACAACTTGTAAACATGTATGCAGATGTAAACATGTGCCTGTCCACTTTCGACCACTTACAACGGTAAAACACATTCGATCGAATTGCTTCAGTAAATGCTCATGAGGCTGAAAAGTCACAAAACCACCTAATGTACTCTCCATCTGCTGACTTAACAAATGATTATTATAAGACGTGTTGTGAGAAAGTGCACCAAAAACAAGGTGTTAAGTTTTCATGTGTTGTACCAAAACACAGAGATCACGTTGGAAATCGTTAGGGATGGGACAGTTCATGAAAAAAACAAACACCTAATCATTTGGTTCCCTTGTCATGGTTCGGTACACATGCGTATTGTTCAGTTCACACTTTTTTTAATCATTTGATGGGGAAGCGAGTGTTTGGAGGTTTTTTTGGTATCTCAGTGGAATATGTTATCCTTAAAGCAGTGCTTGCAGCAGTTTGTTGGTGTGTTACTAGAGTTATGGCCCACCATAGTCTATTGAATCAAATCACAGTTTTCGGGGCTGTTCACATATCGCATCTAAAAGTGTGTGGAAAGCGTGAGTGCGTCGCTTCCTTCACCATATTCAGTGCACTTTAAGCTCGTGCTCCTTTGTCGTCTGTCATTGCTAGGCGACCATCAACCATTTTCTCAGAGGATGTCAAGCTGACAAAACACTGCTGTAACTCTGATAACTCTGAAGTTTATTAAAAGCACTGCAGTGTTTTGGTGTTCTGTGTTTGTCTGAGGTAATTAGTCTACCGAAATGTGTATATTCAATTCCATTAATCTTTATTTCTATAGCGCTCTTACAATGTAGATTGTGTCAAAGCTGCTTAACACAGAAGTTATAGTAAATTGAAATTGAAACTGCATCAGTCCAGTTTTCAGAGTTGAAGTTTAGTTTAGTTCAGTTCAGTGTGGTTTAATTTTCACTGCTGAAAGTCCAAACACTGAAGAGCAAATCCATCGATGCGCAGCTCCACAAGTCCCAAACCAAGCAAGCCAGTGGCAACAGTGGCGAGGAACAAAACTTCACCAATTGACGAAAGTGAAGGAAAAAAAAACCTAGAGAGAGACCAGGCTCAGTTGGGCACAACCATTTCTCCTCTGGCCAAACTTCTTGTGCAGAGCTGCAGTCTAGGCACCGGAGGCTGGAGAACGCTGGACGACCATCGTGGAGAAGCTGCAGCTGTGAGTAGGTCACCGGCAGGTGTTCAGGCTGGCCAACGGGATCCATGCGGAGACTCGTCTGTCACTGGGGTCTTTCAGGAATCAGTCTCATGCTTTCCACTCCTCCATGACCGCCACAGCATCTGCTCAGGATACGGCCTGGTCCAGGGTTATGGAGACCTCTAGAAGTCCTCTATGGTTGGCATCATCTCTTCACAGGACTTGAAACACATCAATGGCGCTGCACAATCTCTAGAGGCCTCAGGATAAGTATCCCTAGGTGGAAATAGAGAACAAAGAAAACAATTAGCGTAGCTGCTGTTCTTAGTGTACATAAAACAAGAGATATTAAATATCAATGCAAAAAAGAAGTGCTCCATTGGAAATAATGAACTTGCACGTGCAAAAGATGCGATATGTGAACGGCCCCTAAGTTTGTAATTTCTGCAGAGTTTAGAGCTCTCTTTTACAGTTATTGCTGCTAACTCGCATGCTTCGTGTGATGTATCCATTTAAAGATTGCAGAGCAAGACGCAGCAGAAACTCAATACTCGCACATGTCCATATTTCTCTCGAAGGTTCACAAATGCTTTTTTAATTCAACATGTTCTTGTGCTGCAACATATAGGCTAAATGCATGTAACATAACTTCAGAATGCCCATTTTTAACAGTCGGCTAACTTTAAGTATTAAATGACAGTAGCCAAAATTAACGTGCTGTCATCAATACCATTAATCAATAACAAAGGACTAAATGAAGACTGAATTAAGAATACATGGTTATGTATTTTATGATGATGTGTATGGTATTTGTAAATGGTATTTAAGTGTTACGATAGGGGATTATTTTAAAGGTCCAAGAAATTAAAATAAAGTTTTTTAGATGTTAGTATCAGTATTGTTAGTTTTTAGGATATCTATAAGCTAGTGTGCTCCAAAACAGTGGCAAAAATTGCATTTAGAAGATATAAAACTTTATAAACATCTAAAGCTTGCAGTTTGTCACTTCCGCCTAATGGATCAATGGTTTTATTAACGTCACCTCATATTTAAGTTTCTCATCAAATCGTGACCAATCAAATGCTCTCTACTATCTGACATGCCCCACCCCCCAAGACGCGTCTCATTTGATGCGCTTGATCTCAATCACTCTCTCAAAACTAAATGCTTTTTGGCAGTTTTTTAAAAAGTGGAGGAGCTACACTATGTCCCGCCCTCTCTTCATGTTTCGGTTGAGATTACGTCAAACATCGAATAAAAATGCATATTTCAAAGCGCTTCATGGGACCTTTAACAATGTAATCCAAATCAAACCAAATACCGTGACCACAGAACCGATACAAACCAAACCGACAATAATGTGAACCATCCCACTTCTAGAACTTCATAATTGTTCATTTTCATTGGTTGACCATAGTCATCATAAAATGAGTTTGTCCATCAGTACTTGTACAACACACTCACTCAAAGCTAATGAAGAGCATAATCACATAAAAGGGAATTTCTATCCTTTCCGGACTCTTCCTGATGAATAAATAGGATTGTGTGCGAAGGCGACACAGAATGGATGAACAGTAGCTGGGTTTCCATCACCCTGTGTTAGTACACATTATAAAATATCACATGAAAAGTACTTAATTTGTAAATTTTTAATGCTCGCTTGAGGTGGTTTTGGACTTAAAAAGGTTTCATCCGAATAATGGGAGAATAAACACTGATGTAGTGAATATTACAGCCACATTATTAATCAGATGTCCTTATTATGCTTGACTTGTTTACTTTTGGTTACTAGGTTACCAATACTACAGTCAGCCACTCTATCAACCTGATTAAAAGCACACCTAATTCGCATTTGGGATTTTTTTCCTCTTTTTTTTTGGCAAACTTTGAAAAGATTCACTTCACTATTCGATTCGCTTCATGATTTAAAACATAGCTACTGATAACTTACACATACTGACAGTGTAGCATTACAAAACTGATTAAAAATCGCCAAAAGTTACACTTTAACCACAGATTTTGGTTTAAGGCTTTTAGCTACAAAACAACAATCTTCATGACGATGAAACCAGAAAATGTTGTTTCCTGAATTTGAATCATTCAGCTTGAATGACTTTGAGTGTATCATAGTTTATTTCAAAGAAGAACATTCAATTAGCCAGACATATTCTGTTTTTTGGGGGGGGTTTTTTAATGGCAAATGCAGCACTGTGATAAAACCATAAACTGACATCATCTCCTTTTTATTTGTTTATTTGCGTGGATCTAATGCAGTCATCTGAAGAAAAAAATAATAAATTCGAGAGACAGAAATCCATTTGCTTGACAGAAGCTGACATCCACATAAACCACCCACAACAACACTAGTCATCACAATATGCGAAACCCCCTCGCAATACAATTGCATAGCAAGGACTGGAAACAACCCAAAACAACAGAACAACACTGCAATGGGCAAAGAACATGACTTACGTACATTTCTTTCCCTCCGAAAAATAATGTAGATATGTAACATTTTTTTTGAGAAATGTTCAATTCAAAAGAAAAGGAATAGTTCCAACCCAGGCTCATTCTGATTACGTACCCCTATATACATTTCTGGAGAGCGCCAAATACGTCCCAGGAGCTACCTTTTTTTGCAGTTTTTGTTTTTGTGAATCCACCAGAGGCCGCTGTGTATGCTTTTTGAGATCTCAAATTTCTCTCGCAAGTGCTATTCACACCTGCTTAAACTCAATTCAATTCAATACAAGTTTATTTGTATAGCGCTTTTCACAATAATTGTTTCAAAGCAGCTTTACATTATTGCATTACAATTTAAACATGGGCTTATTTAATGAACAGCATTAATGTCAACAATTGTAAGAGGTTTCGTTATATTTGTGAGATTTTTTTTCTTTTGAGAAGCCAAACAAGCATGTCGTCTTTCCAGCAGAGCAGAACGAGTCGATTCTCTCAGTTCACTGAGTCTTTACACTTAATAAATGAAGCCAGGGCTAATGAAGATCTAAATGGCTGCTCGTGGTGTGGCCCTGGAGGGAGCTCTGGATTTATTAGGTGTGTGTGGATCTTGGCATGGGCATGTTTTTGGGGTGTTTCTGTCATTTTTAATATGGTGTGAGGCAGTTTGTGTGTGTATATGTGTGTGTGGTTTTATATACAGCCTGTTAGCAATGTTCTGTTTCTAAAATCCATGCTGTGCAGCCAGACACAGATGGACAGAAACTGTGCTGTGTCGTTGCCATGATACTGTGACGGTATTAAATGCTTTCATATACACCACGGACATGATATACCATGGAACTAAATCATTATCATCATCACGTTATTGTTCCACATCCTTCTGGATGTTGTATTTTGTTCTTTTGTGTAAAATATCCGATCACGAATATGTCACAGGTATTCATGTGATTTTATTTAAACAGTATATATGCATACCGTATAGTCATACATTTGAAGTGGATAAAAACCTTTCTTGTCCTAAAATCATTGTCTTACTTTCAGTTTTTTTTATTCAGCAATATTATCAGTCAGATATTTTATGTACACATTGTTAATTGTATTTTTATTGTGTCCTTATTGTATGATTTTATTATTTTTTACTTTATATAATTTGAGTGGTAAATTGTTGATGAACAAACAAGTAAAAATTTTCATATTTATATATATATATATATATATATATATATATATAATAATTTGACATTAAAATATATTTATTTTGTATTTATTATATTGAAATGTTTGAATTTTTTTAATCTTATTTATATAACAGTATAGTTAATTTTAAGTTATGGCATGTATTTAATATTTTTTTGCTTTAAACATTTTTAGTAATAAAGTCTGCACTGTGCGCTAGCGTTTTTTAATTTATTTTGGTGCGTTAATCTTGCTAATAATATTATTCAGAAGATCATGATTTGCACTCGTTAAATAATTACTTCATGTAGCTTCATTTTACATTCTTAGGAGATACAAGACACAGACATTTCGGCACAATTCCTTCCTCAGTGTGTGACACAATCTTCTCACTCCACCCTCTTATTCCACAGTCAATCACATTACATAATTAATTAGATGACTACTCAATAGTTAAAAACAATCTCATTTTCGTTTCAATATAGCGAACAGCACAATAAAAATAAAAAATAAAATAAAAAATAAAAAATTAAAAAAATATATATATATGGGTATATATATATATGGGCGTCACAGTGGCGCAGTGGGTAGCACAATCGCCTCACAGCAAGAAGGTCGCTGGTTCGAGCCTCGGCTGGGTCAGTTGGCATTTCTGTGTGGAGTTTGCATGTTCTCCCTGTGTTCGTGTGGGTTTCCTCCGGGTGCTCTGGTTTCCCCCACAAGTCCAAAGAAATGCAGTATAGGTAAAATTGGGTAAGCTAAATTGGCTGTAGTGTATGTGTGTAAATGAGTGTGCATGGATGTTTCCCAGTGATGGGTTGCAGCTGGAAGGGCATCTGCTGCATAAAACATATGCTGGAGAAGTTGGTGGTCCATTCCGCAGTGGCGACCCAAGATTAATAAAGGGACTAAGCTGAAAAGAAAATGAATTAATTATATATATATATACATATACACACACATACACAAACTCAGCGGCAACATTATTAGGTACACCTTACTAGTAGCGGGTTGGACCCCCTTTTGCCTTTAGAACTGCCTTAATCCTTCGTGGCATAGATTCAGCAAGGTACTGGAAATATTCCTCAGAGATTTTGGTCCATACTGACATGATAGCATCACGCAGTTGCTGCAGATTTGTCGGCTGCACATCCATGATGCGAATCTCCCGTTCCACCCAAAGGTGCTCTATTGGATTAAGATCTGGTGACTGTGGAGGCCATTTGAGTACAGTGAACTCATTGTCATGTTCAAGAAACCAGTCTGAGATGATTCACGCTTTATGACATGATGCGTTATCTTGCTGGAAGTAGTCATCAGAAGATGGGTACACTGTGGTCATAAAGGGATGGACATGGTCAGCAACAATACTCAGGTAGGCTGTGGTGTTGACACGATGCTCAATTGGTAGTAATGGGCCCAAAGTGTGCAAAGAAAATATCCCCCGCACCATTACACCACCACCACCAGCCTGAACCGTTGATACAAGGCAGAATGGATATGCATTCAGAGATGCTCTTCTGCATACCTTGGTTGTAACAAGTGGTTATTTGAGTTACTGTTGCCTTTCTATCAGCTGGAACCAGTCTGGCCATTCTCCTCTGACCTCTGGCATCAACAAGGCATTTGTGCCCACAGAACTGCCACTCACTGGATATTTTGCAGTTGGACAGGTGTACCTAATAAAGTGGCTGGTGAGTATATATATATATATAATATAATATAATATAATATAATAACATTTAATATCTACGCTTAATCGTGTTGCATTTGTTTTAATTTTTAATGTTTTAAATATATACATTCTTGTATTTAGATTACATACTGCCATAATATAAGGCAGTATGTAATCTAAATACAAGAATGTATATATTTAAAACATTAAAAATTAAAACAAATGCAACACGATTAAGCGTAGATATCAAATGTTATTATATTAAATTATATATATATATATATAGTTTTGTGTTGCTTTTTCAATAAAACTTTGAAGATATTAAAAAAAAGGAAATAAAATTGTTCTGTTGCTCATTTTGATTTCTTTTGTTTGTGTATTTCTACCCTATTACCCTTTTAAGATTTGCCCTAATTACTTTAATACAAATATTTATAGAAAACTGTTAGTAATGCAATATTAAGGTGTACTATCACATGTACTTACTTAAGTAATAACAGCTTTGTGGTTATGTACATAATTACACACAACAACCAACCCTAATCTTATCCCTAACCTTACAGTATACAAGTTGTTAATTAATATTAATCAGTACTTAATGCACAGAAGCATAGACACCATAAAGCAACCGCAGTTCAACCTGTCTTATAAAAAGTTCAGATTTCCATAAGCTCTTATCACACCTGGGGCGTCATGGTGGCGCAGTGGGTAGCACGATCGCCTCACAGCAAGAAGGTCGCTGGTTCGAGCCTCGGCTGGGTCAGTTGGCATTTCTGTGTGGAGTTTGCATGTTCTCCTAGTGTTCGCGTGGGTTTCCTCCGGGTGCTCCGGTTTCCCCCACAAGTCCAAAGACATGCACTATAGGTGAATTGGGTAAGCTAAATTGTCCGTAGTGTGTGTCTGTGAATGAGTGTGTATGGATGTTTCCCAGTGATGGGTTGCAGCTGGAAGGGCATCCGCTGCGTAAAACATATGCTGGATAAGTTGGCAGTTCATTCCCCTGTGGCGACTCCAGATTTATAAAGGGACTAAGCCAAAAAGAAAATGAATGAATGAATCTTATCACACCTATAGCAAACCTGGCTCATTTCCTGCTCTCCTAATATTACCATGAGCTGTATGGGCGAGTGTTGGCACTTTATCTTTGTAGAAACACACTCTCTCTCTCTCTCTCTCTCTCTCACACACACACACACACACACACACTCTCGCTCTGTCTTCCAGGGTGATGGTGATTAGAGCAGTATCTGTAACTTTCCTCCAGCTACACACCATAATCTAATTCACACACGCACACACACTTTCATTTCACACCTCTCATTCAGCTGCTTCACAGTGAACGTTGCTGCTTTTTCTGTTCACGTATAAATAACACATGCAGCAAACTCTGATCTCCAGTCATGCACAAAACGCTGACAGTTATTTTTTTTTTTTCGTTTTAGGTTTGTGACTTAAATGGTCAATAGGTTTAGGTGGTTAAAGCAAAGACTGTAGAATACACAAGACATATCACTCATAGTTTTGAATGGGGAAAAGTGGTTAATATGGCGAATGAAGCCCCGCCTTCTAGAACAAGACGCAATCATCAATCGCTATAGATTGATGATTCTCCGGGGGAGGGGCTTAGACCAGACATATGTTTTTACCCATAGATATATACACTAGATATCGCATACGGACCCTGAGCATACGTCAATAGCGCCGCCACATTTGTACAGTGCTCCCAGGACAAATGTCATTCAACCGCACTAGTCAAGACAGTGTGCCAATGTGAAGATGCTGGACTTTAGCGCTGCTTACGGGTGTAGTAGCGAGCAAACAAAGAAAACAAAGCACAAAGGCAGGACATTTCATAGGTATGATTTGGTTTTTTACATGTTACAAACTTTTGTGCTCAACAAGTAACGTTATTGATGATAATACAGTATCTTACTGCACTGATCATAAGGCAAAGTAGCATCAACTTGCACTGAATTCTAGGCTCATGCTAGTTTTGTTGATTAAAATCAGCAAACAATATAAATTAAATATGACAAGATCCTGCGGTGCTAGAAACTTGTATTATTGTCGGCTAAGAGAACGAGTTGTTCATAACGGAGATTCATTCACAAACGAATCGCTCCCTCTGTTAGAATGAGAAGTGAAAACAGGAGAGGGGACGTTTTTTAGGACACGGATTAGATAAAACATAACAGGGAGGGAGGATAATACATTTTCATGCACATAAACACACTTTATCGGCAATGCCCGTGCGGTCACTTATCCATCGATGTAGAAAAGTGATGTAAAATTATACTTTTCGTAATTTAAAAAAATATTTGCGTATTGACCACCGGGAAAACTCTCGATCATAGATATATGTATATATGTGTATATCTCTGGCTCTGGATGGCCACAGTCCTCCACTGCACCTTGGTCCCGCATTCATTTCAAAGGAGCCCTACCCTGTACTAAAATGGCGACTCTATTGACGCGTTCCTTCCAATAGACAACAACAGTGTAGGCGACATCTAATGTAAATATCTATGGTTTTTACCAAGCGGCAACCTCCCGCTCTCCCTTGTGAAGCCAATACGGAAGTAACTGAAACTGCAATTCATCGACTCGCCTTTCAGGGCTGACTCCAGGAACTCCAGATGTTCTCTGACTGCAATGCTAAATTGGCCAATTTTACAGCTGATAAAAACATGTTTACAGCCTGGTAAAAAAGATGGTTTTTGTTCATATAGCGAATATTACCCTTCATGACAACTGTGAGGGGGGTGAATTTTTTTTTTATAACTCATCCATTTCGTATAATTAAGGGCGTGGCCACTTGAGTGACAGCCAGGTCTGGCTGCTCGCTGTCTTGTCACCTCAGCTGATTCCGGCTGATTAGCCGCTGAACTCGGCGTATACATCTTATTTTTGTGTTGTTTTATGTGGCTTTACACAGTCAATTGCCTTTTGGAATTATTTCCTACAATTATCAGATAATATGGCATGCTGGGTGCACTTAATTGTGCTCACAAACCATTCAAGTTGCCTCCATTTCCCAGGTGAATGAAATTATATACTTATATACCATATCTATAAATGTATTTGTTTTACTTAAGATTAATTCATTTATTTTCTTTTCATTTTATTCATTCTTAGTCCTTTTATTAATCTGGGGTCGCCACAGCGGAATGAACCGCCAACTTATCCAGCATATGTTTTACGCAGCGGATGCCCTTCCAGCTGCAACCCATCACTGAGAAACACTCATAGATACTGTTTGTTCAGTGCTGTGTGAGTGGGTTTGTGCTGTGTACGTTCATTTTGGTTTCCGTATTATGATTTGTTCCGTGTCTCTGAACTAAGCAAAGTAACTGTAAGTTCGGCATGGTTTAAGAGTTTAGCATTCCTTTTTGGGGAAAAAGGAATAGGTTAACAAGTCGCGCGACATACATTTTGCCCGTAGTTATTTGAATTGAACACTAGGTAAGTGGGTGAGCGCCGCTTTTTGTATTTTTGTCTATTATTTTAGGGAGCGTACTTTACTGGCGTCGCATTCGCTGAAGATGTCGGTTTCTTTTTCACATTTTTTTTTTAGTAAGTTCAGAGGGGATCTTGTGTTCTTGTTTATGTGGCTGTTGGTTTTGTTTAGTTCTTTGCTTTGGCGCCACTCTAGTTCCCCCCTTTAATTTTTGATTTGATTATATTTCTGTGACTGTTTCTACTTTTTTTTTTTTGCACTGTACAAAGCTCACATACATGCCTCTCTTTTGCTGGCTTTATCACTTTTCCTTATAGAGGAATAAACGAATTAAGAGTTAAGATTGTGTCCTTGTTCATTTCCATCCACTTCCTTCAGTAGTGATTAAAATATTCTAAATGTTACGTTTTTCTCCCTAGACACCTTATTTTTGTTTTTAAATCGTAACAGTGCCTTTCTAAATGAAACTGTTTTTCTGTCATTTTTTCCTCTGACATGTGTTGCATGTCTGTTAAATTAATATCAACTGGTTTTAACAACATTCTAATTTTATGGTTTAACAATTAATGATTGCCCAAAAATAGAATAAAAAAATTAATAAAATAAACATCTCAAACTGTCATCTGTGGTGTTGCGATGCATTTGTACTGTTATGTTTGACTATGCAATATAGCCAAAATAACACTCTCCTGTGTTTTTTTTTTTTTTTTTTTTTAATCGTTCAAATGCAATCAAGATCATCAGCCAATCAGAATGAGGCATTGAACAGCCCCATAGTAAGACTTCTCATAAACGATGACACTTCAGTACCAGACCTTGAATGTTTCAACAGATAAACATCCACACGTCAGTCACAGTAACTCTATGGAGCAGACAGTCTTTACCCATGATCACCTGCACATTAAAAGACTGTAGCAGGTGCCGTTTGAGCTGTTGTTATAGGCATGCTGCTATTTATGGCAGGCTTCACATTAGGCTATAAACCCGCTAGGTAGCCTTCACCACAGTGACAGCACAGCTGCAGTATTCACACAGCTTAAAAAAAAAACAGACTATGGAAGGGAATCAGGAATGAACATCTTGAAACAACATGCGGTTGATAGTTTGCTCATGTGTTTACAAGCACAACAGCCGATGAAATGTGTGTATGTATTTGAGAGTATATTTACATATGCACTGTGGAACTTTTAGATATACACAAACGTCAGACGTCATGTATATTAAGTAAGGGATAAAATACATCCAGGCGGTTGTTATCGCAGAATAAATCCCTACAGGATTATTAGCAGCACGACACGAAGATAAAAAACTCCTGGATGTACTTTTTCCCCACTTATTACACAGCTATTTGTCACAAAAATGAAATGATTATGAATTATTTAATTAAACAAAGCTGACAGAAACAAAAATGGCTGAATGGAGCATACACTAACCTTCATATTATTCAGTCACAAGATGGCGCCAAACAGTCAAAAACAGGTGTGACAGACAAGCATATAAATATGAGTGTGAACATATTCAGTGGGGGTCAAAATGATTTACCTGGATGATTACCTAAGTACCTGGATGAGTTTGTGTTATTAGTTTCAGAAGATGTTATCTGGGAATAACATACCTTGGAATGTTGTAACTGACCAATCAGAATCAAGTATTACTCAGAGTCTTGTAATAATCAAGGATGTTACAATTGTAGGGGCGACACGGTGGCTCAGTGGTTAGCCCTGTTGCCTCACAGCAAGAAGGTTGCTACTTCGAGTCCCGGCTGGGTCAGTTGGCATTTCTGTGTGGAGTTTTGCATGTTCTCCCCGTGTTGGCGTGGGTTTCCCCCACAGTCCAAAGACATGCGGTATAGGTAAATTTAAGAAACTAAATTGTTTCCCAGTACTGGGTTGCAGCTGGAAGAGCGTCCGCTGTGTAAGACATATGCTGGATAAGTTGGCGGTTCATTCCGCTGTGGTGACCCCTGATGAATAAAGAGACTAAGCCAAAGGAAAATGAATGAATGAATGAATGAATTACAATTGTATATTGGAATGAAAATTTCAGTTGTTAAATTGCCTTAAAATGGCCAGTTCAAACTCTATGTGTCTATAACACATACAAAAATAAATAAATAAATAAATGTTAGATTGGAAAATAATTGTCGATTGTAAATTATGAGTGTTGACATGAAATGTCAAATTTTACAAGTTTTGTTTAGAGACTTTTGGCCACAATCACTTTTTCTATCAAACTTCTGTATACTGCAGTCTGGTTTTAGCTTTACTGCATTGACTAGCAGCTCACACTTCTAATGGTAAAACTAAATTGTGTAAACAAAATCAGAATTTGATGGCTTTTCCTTATATGTTGTATTTCCTTTCAGTCAACAAAACATGTTTTCTTTGCTTTTCTGAGCTGGAGAGACTCAGAGAATTTTGTGGAATCAAAATTATGTTAGCCCTTTAGCTATCGGTGTCATTTTTCTAGCCTCCTCAGACCCTAAATCAGAAAGTTGGGCCAGATGTCGGAAGGTTTTTGACTCTTCTAAAGCATAAAAATACCATAATTGTCAAGGTTGATGGGTGGGGGAAAGGAGCGAGGACTCAATTGCAGAAACTAAAAATGGGTTTATTAATAATAAAAATAAAATAAAATGCAAAACAAACTACCCCGAGGGGGAAAACATTAACAAAACACACAAGCAAGCAAGCAAACAAACAAACAGACTGGGCAGCCTGGCAGGGATCAGGACTGGAAAACACAACAGGACAGGGCTATAAACGACGACGAACTGGCAAAGAACAGCAGACATGAGGAGAATATAAGCAGAAATAATTAACAAACAGACAGGTGAACAGGATAAACTAATAATGGGTTAACAAGGAGGGTGGGACTAGACAATAGACAGGAGAGCACATGACACAAAGAAACAACACAAGCCATGTGCTTACATGAAACGAGACTAGAACATGCAGCCAATGAGAGAACTCATTAACCGCGATTTTACATGAGACAAAGCACGCGCCGCATGTAAACATGTACCACGTGCTAAACACAACACCAACAGAAGACTGAACGCAAGACACCAGTACACGATAAATGAAAACACTCACCGTGCACTCACACATGCAACGTACATGTTTTATCCCAGCGCCAACCGAAACCAACTAGACTGAGACGCTGGGAATGAAACACCACGCTGCAGACAGAACAAACATAAACACAAGTACGAGAGCGCGCGTCGCAAACACGTCCAGACCTAGTGCGCCCGCATCAAACGGGAGTGCGCATGACCAGAGCGCGGTCACGACAGCGCTTACACAGAGACACACAATGACAAAATGAGTGCTCGACCTGAGAAAACTCGAGCCGAGCACAACATACAGGACAAGACAAAACTAGTGTCTGGACTCTGCCACCAAAACAAGAATTTACAAGACTGGAGTGGCAGAACCCTGACAATAATATGTTTGCAGATATTTAAGAAACATGCTAAGTGAACATTCTTGTTTATCTGAAAAACAATGCTAAAGTCAGATATTCTGCTTTGAAAATGTGAGTTATGTGTCGGAACGGCTGTCTTTGTTTTGGTTCTTTTAACCCACCCACTGCCAGTTTAGCCAATTATTTCAGCACCCCGGGTTGCTTTGTTCATTCATTCAGTCAGAAAGGCTCTCAAAGCATGCGTCCATGACTGAAATGCGACCTCCGGTGGACAGTAGCAGACTCCGAAATGAGACGCAGATTCAGAGTTCCACATGAGGTTATTAATTAGCAAATAATATAAATATTATGAATGTAAACATTAGGTGAGCAGGTTACATTGTAACCTCGTGTCCTAACAACACGCTACGCAACGAGATTTAAAGTGATAAGCAATTTGGCTGTTTGCACCAGGCGAAACACGACAGAAATTTAAATAAAGCCATTCAGAAGCACAGAGTAAGGTTTATAATCTAATTAATACATATTAACTTTAACATTATTTAATGTAGATGCTGAATCAGTGATATGTGTTGGCTTGCACTGAGTCACAGTTCTAAAGTTTTCTTTTCAAGATCTGAGGTGAACTATCTGCTGCTGCTTTCAGTAGTATGGCAATAAATGTAATGTAAAATGGCATTCAAACTCACATTGTTAGCATTTAACACTGAATAAAGCACGAGGTGTACCTGAGATGATCATGGTCATTTATCCTGTTGTTCACCAGTGAGAAATATAAGCCATTTCTAATATATCAATTCGAGAACAAAAGAGAACAAAAACTCCTTTTAATATGGAGAATATTCCTTCTATCGCGTGCCGTTGCTTTTATTTAGAACACAGTTTAAATCAGCCTTTATGCTCGATTGTCAGACTCGCTCCTGTTGGTCCTCAATTTGGCAACCTGCGCTTGCATTTGTTTTGACCCAGGAATGCAATACCTAGTTCAACCACTGGGTGTCAAACTTACATACTGCACCTTTAAAGTGTAAAAGTCTGAAATTCATCCTGTAGAAACCATTTTGAAATCAAATGTTGCTTTACTATGGAGATCCGCTTGTGGGCAGTGTTAAGTTTTATATTACAAACTTTATTATAATATTTTATTTCATTTCATTTTCTTTTCAGCTTAGTCCCTTTATTCATCAGGGGTCGCCACAGCGGAATGAACCACCAACTTATCCAGCATATGTTTTACGCAGTGGATGCCCTTCCAGCCGCAACCCATCACTGGGAAACAACCATACACACTCATTCACTACGGACAATTTAGCTTACCCAATTCACCTATAGCGCATGTCTTTGGACTTGTGGGGGAAACCGGAGCACCTGGAGGAAACCAACGTGAAAGGAACCAACGTGGGGAGAACATGCAAACTCCACACAGAAATTCCGAGGCTCGAACCAGCGACCTTCTTGCTGTGAGGCAACAGCTCTACCAACTGCGCCACTGCGCCGCCTATATTTTATTCTCAAATCAAATGCTGACAAATCACATTAGATGTGATTAGTCACATTAGATTCCATTTGATGTTTTGTGATAGAGGTGATATACAGAAATGTACAGAAATTTATTGTCTTTGTGACAGTACAAATAAAAAAGCATAAATTTGCACATTTTTCCTCAGTGGCTATTTTTGGTATACCTAAATAAAATCTCGAACCGCAATTTTAGTATTACCAACTTCAGATTTGCAACATAACGAATGACTTTGATTTTTGATTTTTTTAACTTTCAAAATTTGTTAAATACTTTTGTATTTGTTTTGTCTTTTGATTTACAGTAAACTCAAACCTCTTTTGTACGCTTTCATTGTTTCAAATGCTGTGTGCAGAGACCAACTATATTCCAATGTACATCATGTCATAATAATGAATTTCGATTTTTCTTAGAGGACCTAAGAGTAGCATTAGCTTAGAGGCAAACCATGGTGCGCAAGTGTACCATTAGATGTTGACAAAATATGCTAAACCTTTAAGCAGATAAACATAGCCTTTCATTTTCTGGAAATTGGCAAATCTATTCATAACTAACGTTTCAGCCAAGGGCTAATATGCAATTTTTTGCTTAATAAAATGTCCCCCAGAATGAGTGTGTCCTAGCTGTTAGCTTCAAATCACACGCATTTCAGTATGCCCCTCCCCAGCTTCCTGTTTCAGTAGGAAACACCTAAAACACAGAAGGAGTCTTTAGATATGGGCTGAGAGCTTAAAGACGTTTGTATAATAGATCTAAGTGTGCTTTGTGCTAAAAGCTTTACATTAAAGCTGTGGCTGAGAGGCAGCACTTTAAAAGCTAATTCGACTTCAGTGGGAGAGTCAAACGCACACAGACATATCAGTAACATATTCAGAGTGTTTATATTGTTGCACGTTTGGATTTCAGCCGCATGCATTTACAGAGCCACTCAGGCAGAGAGATCTGTGCTGGAATGTGTGGAGAAAGGAGAATCAGCATTTTTTTGGACAGAAAGAGAGTGATGGGTGTGGGAGAAAAGGGGAAAAATGGCTGCCTATAACTGACCAATCAGAACACGGTCTATAACCAACCAGTCATCTATACTGGATCATTTCATGCCACTCTTTATGTTTTTAAAGGAACACTCCAATTTTTTTGTTGAAAATAGGCTCATTTTACAAGTCACCTAGAGTTAAACAGTTTTTTGAATCCTATTAGGTTAGCATAAACCATTTAAAGCTTTGCTCTTCTGAAGTTACATTGTGCACTGAGATTGACAGAAAATCTTGTCTAGGCCGATATGGAACTATACTCTTCTTTCAGAATAATAATCAAGGGACTTTGATGCTGGACCATGGCTGCAGCAGGAGCAACGATATTACACAGCGCTATTAATTAGTCGCCTAGCTGGGCACTATTTTCATGGACTGTATAATATCATTGTGCGATGAATGATTTATGCTAAGCTAAGCTAAAAGTGCTCCTGCCAGACCCGGAGATTGGCTAGATGGATTCAAAAATTGTAAAACTCAACTGTTTAATTTTAGGTGACATGTAAAATGAGGCTATTTCCACAAAAAGTGGAGTGTTTCTTTGACCAATCAGAGCATAGATACTGTCTATAACTAACCAATTTGAGCATTGTTGCAATCTATTGACTTTATTCTTGATGTACGAGCAGGTGCCTTTTTGGCTCAAGACTTCCAGTCTCATTGACTTCCATTGATTTTTAGACATTAAAAACAACTCGTTATGCTGCTTGTTGTTGGAAAGTGATATTTTCTTATTATATTACTTGACGTTTTATGCATAGTCGTGATCACACTTGTTTGTAGAACAAGTAGGTTGACCGTTTTCTGCCGTTTATTATTCCTGTAGTAATTTCTCCCATAGGCAACTGAATTGAAAGTATTAAAACAATCGCAAAAACGAGCACACTTCCACATTGCAGAATAAGGTCAATAACCATAATCTATAACCACTTCAGTTTGTGTATAATTTAGTAAAATACTGTCTATAACCATCCAATCAGAAAACCTGTCACTGTCTATAACCGTCTAATCAGAACAATGTTATTTTCAATTAACAACAAGAGTGCTGTCTACAACCACATCACAGACACTATATAGAATCCCACATAGCAACATTTCTCTGGCCCACACAATCAGATTTTGCTTGGCCCACATGACGCAGTAAATTACGGTACATGACTGGACTAAGTCTGGCTTCCAGACAAGGGCCAAACATGGACCATATCTGGGCCAAGTCTCAACTAAGTTAATAACCCAGAACTGGGCCGGATATGTTGGTTTGTCACAACTGCAATTAAATTGATAAACCCATGAAGCATTGGGCTTTAGGCATGCTATGGGCATGCTTTTTTCTCGAAGCGACCTGATTGGTAGAATCTTTTTCTTTACTCAAAAATAATTTAAATGTGGGTCAAGATAGGCCAAACTTACGTGACCCACATATACATTTTTAACATCTGGGCCAAATACTACATTTGACATCTGGCCCAAGTCCTGTGTGCCGCCTTCAAAGATGGTGCCACCTCTGCCAAACCAGGGCCATCTTTGGCCCACATGCTGAATGCCTGAATGAATGCCTGCTGTGCCAGCTTTATGCCAAATCTGGGCCAGAATTTTTTGCTACTTGGGATGGATCAATTATACAACACTCTCCATGTGTAAAGCAGTAGGAACACTATCTATTATGAACTAACCAGGGCTGCGTTTCTCGAAACCTTCTTAAGGCTGCGTCATTCTTAAGTTATACCTTAAGCTGTACCTTAGCGTTAATATGTGTTTCCCGAAGCTATCTTAGTTAAGTATACCCTCTATAATTCATCCTTTTGTAAGGTTGGTGTAGACCACTCTTAGCACTGCTTTTTTTTTTTTTTTTAGATCCAAGTCTATGAATTAAGTAATACGGTAAACCTAAAGCACTCTCTTTACTTTATAGCAGTGGTCCCCAACCTTTTTATCACCGCGGACCGGTCAATGCTTGAAAATTTTACTGGGGATTGGGGGGTGTGGTTCTACATAGGTTGCTACGTGACCATCAACGTTTTCTCAGAGGATGTCAAGCTGACAAAACACTGCTGTAACTCTGATACAAGTTTTATTTATGGAGAAAATTAAAAAGCACTGCAGTGTTTTGGGTGCTCTGTGTTTGTCTGAAGTAATAGTCTACCAAAATGTGTATATTCCATCAGTGCAGAGGAGGGCTTTGGGTGCTTGAGCACCTGCCCCTTTTTCTCTTGGGACAGAAAGTGCCCCCTCAAAACAAAAGTGCCCCTATTCCCAACATCCCCCCCAGCGCACCCCCTGCCCCTCCAAAGGTCTCTGCACGGCACTGTATTCTATACAAAGTATGAAGCTGCTTGGTCAGTTCTTGTCACGTGACTCAGTGCGCTTGCGGCATTCTGAAAGATGTTTTCAACTCAACTGGGTGAGCCTGGAAGGTGCGAGTGCGTCGCCCGCTTGCATGCTTCGCTCCCAATATGCGATACAATCAGTGCGCCTCCATTGGAAATAACAAACTTGCATGCAAAAAAGATGCGATATGTGAACGGGCCCTAAAGCCGCCGTCATTTGCGATCTCCAGCAGTTGATCTTCTTCCTGCACAGACATGGTGGATTCACCTGATTTGTTGACAAATGGGTTGCGGATTCATTCCTTGGCAGTTTGTGGGTCCTTCACTGAGCCTTTTCCCCTTCGCAAAGAAACTTTACAAAGACGTCTGTTTCTTACTCATTTTGCTAGCTTGTGGGTTAAGTTTTGGCACTCAAGTGACCGATATATAGCCGAGAGAATACAGTAATTTTTCAAAATAAAATATTTTTTAAAATAAAAGATAGTTCAGACTCAGATAATAAATAAAACGCAAATAATTAATGATTTCTTGTGTGGCCCTGTACCAATTCCAGGGGTTGGGGACCACTGCATTATAGTACACACCAAGAAATGCTATACCTTAAGATGTACCTTTAGTGTTTTCATAGCCTACTAAGAGACAGCGTTATCCAGACTACGACCAAGCAATCAGTGCACCTTTTCTGTGTATAATCGAAAAACAAATTTACTATATATATTAGGTCAATTAGGGTATTCTTTGTGTTTTTATCAGACCAATCAGAAGACTGTTAATGCACATAACCAATAAGGCAGAGCACTGGCACCATATAATGGATCATTGTCTTTAATGGACCAGTCAGAGCATTTCTATGGTTTATAATTCAACAATCAGAGCACTGCTATTGTCCATAACTGGCCAATTAGAGCACGGTTACACTCTTAAACTAGCCAATCAGAGCACTGTTGCTGTGTATAACAGACCAACCAGATAATTGTTACTGAGAATAAGCTACTAGTCAGAGGACTGCCTCACCCAGAACACTATTGTACTTGTTGCCAGCACTGGTAAAGGTGGTTTTAATGATTTGAATGGCTCCAAGTGATCTGTCTCAATCAATTTGAGCTTACAAGGAGGCTTATGCTAACCACTGGTACTTCCCCTTTCTCCACACACACATATGCGCACACACATCCTCCCTCCCTCCCTCCTTCTCCCTGGAGCACACACATGTCTCAGCCAATCATAGATGCCAAATAGGAGGAGTGGTTATTCACAGTCCTCTGAACTACTGAGCTCTGTTAGAGTAAACTGTTTTTTATTCACTGTATATTGTGTGCTTTTTTTAACAGGTTGTGAAGACCAAAATGTCCACTGAAGGATAGTAAAATCTGATATTTTCTGACTTTATAGCCACAGGAAAATTTATTACAAAATCTAAATAACATTTGTACTGTATAAAATTGCAAAAAAGCTTCTGTGAAGGTTAGATTTAGGGGAAGGTTTAGTTTTGGAGGACATAAAATATTGTTTGTTCAGTTTAAGAACAGTAGAAGCTCCCTGAATAGCTACTGTGTGTGTGTGTGTGTGTGTGTGTGTGTGTGTGTGTGTGTGTGTGTGTGTGTGTGTGTGTGTGTGTGTGTGTGTGTGCGTTTGTGTGTGTACTGGTTTTGGTGGTTTACAAGGACAGAAAATTGTATTATGACATGGGTATGACCTAGGTATTACAACTTTGAGGTGGTTTATAAGCCAATAATCTACATGCCTTATGTCCTTGTAATCATTTCAAAGTAAAAATAATATTATAAAATTTTTTGCTTGTCTAGAAAATGCTTCTTGATTTAAGAATTTGTCGATACTTTGGACTAGAAAAAATACAAAACTCCAAGTAAGAAAAGCATTTTTTACAGCATAAAATACATTACGCCTATGGAGAGTCCTCGTAAACCACCAATACCAACATGTGTGTGTGTAAGACTGAGAGATAGAAAGAGAGATTGTCCCAACACACCTAAAAACACAGTACATACCAGCCCATCGCTGATAACATTGCTTTTGTTCAAGTGGTGCATACTTGGTTAGACTTTGTCTCACTGCTATTCAAAGAATGCTGTTTGCTCATGTGTATTCATAACACTAGAGTTATGCATTTGCTCCACAACTACTGCCTATAGCTCTTATAAAATCCAATGTACTATTTGAAATACACAGTTAAAATGCCATAGGGAGAATAAAATGATGAAAATAACCATACGAATAACAAAAAAATGAGTCATCCACTGAAAATTTCCTCTTCAAGGTTGAGCACAACACACATCACCAAACGGCATTGGCTCTATTGTTTTTAAGTGAGATTTAAAAGGGCTTTTCACACTTTCAAATAGTTAATTCTGGGTCACTCTGTGTAAATGGAATCATGGGTTGTCCTGCTTCATGTTTCTCGCTGCTCATAAATGACCTGAGATTCATTATTAATCTGTCACATTTGGTGGTGGGGAAAAGGAACGAGGACTCAATTGCAGATCTAAAATGGGTTTATTAATAATAAAAATAAAACAAAAAGGAAACAGAAACAACCCAGAGGGGGAAAAACATAACTAAAACACAAAAACAAACTTGACTGGGCTGGCAGGAAAGAGCAGGGCTGGACAGAACACGACACGACAGGACAAGGAAGTAATCGACGACGAACTGGCACAGGACAGCAGACATGAGGAGAATATAAGCAGAAATAATTAACAAACAGACAGGTGAACATAATAAACTTGGTTAACAAGGAGGGTGGGACTAGACAATAGACAGGAGAGCACATGACACAAACAACAAGCCATGTGCTCACATAAAACGAGACTAGAACACGCAGCCAGTGAGTGATCTCATTAACCGCGTGTTCACATGAAACACTAAAGCACGCAGCCACAATGTAAACACAGGCCATGTGCTTAGACAACACCAACATAAACAGAACGCAAGACACAAGCACACGATAAATGAAAACACCTTACCGTGTGCTCACACATGCGACAAGCATGTTCCGATCCCAGCGCCAACCGAAACCGACTAGACTGGAACGCTGAGAACGAAACACCATGCCGCCAACAAAACAACAAACACACCAGGACAAGAGCACGTCCGGACCTCGCGCGCCCGCACAGCCCGAGCGCGGTCATGACGGCGCTCATACAGAAACACACAATGACAGAAAATGAGTGCTTAATCCGAGAAAACTCGAGCCGAGCACAACATACGAGACATGACAGGACTAGTGTCTGGACTCTGCCACCAAAACAAAAATGAACAAGATCCTGACACAATCCTGGTTATTCATACGCTAATGTTTCATGCCGATGTTTATATGACTTTTTGATTTAGTGGCTAATTAGTATGAATTTGTATGATTTCTCATTTGTACAATTTAGTACAATTTGCTCATCCCCCAATGATGGATGGGTTTAGGGGCGGTGTTTGGGGCAACGCCTCCTTTTAAAAATCTAACATTTTCATATGACTAAACTCGTATGAATTCGTACAATTAGCCACTAAACTGAAAAAACATAAAATAGATACGTTCCATTGTGGGATATTTATTTATTTTTTAAATATTTATTTATCAGATTTTTATGACAGTTAAACAAGCAAGAATAAAAGAGAAAATAACAGTATAAATAAAAATATATATCAGTACAAAATTGATATAAAAAAACCAATACATAGACCACACTATAACCCACATATTGTACAACAAACAATATAGGATGTACATAAACAACATATGATGTGCATTTATTTATACAAATTCATTCATTCATTTTCTTTTCGGCTTAGTCCTCTTATTAATCAGGGGTCGCCACAGCAGAATGAACCGCCAACTTATCCAGCATATGTTTTACGCAGCGGATGCCCTTCCCATCACTGGGAAACACCCAAACACTCCCATTCACACACATACACTACGGACAATTTAGCATACCCAATTCACCTATAGCGCATGTCTTTGGACTTGTGGGGGAAACCGGAGCACCCGGAGGAAACCCACACAAACACTGGGAGAACATGCAAATTCCACACAGAAATGGCAACTGACCCAGCTGAGGCTCGAACCACCGACTTTCTTGCTGTGAGACGACAGTGCTACGCACTGCACCACCGCGCTGCCCTATTTATACAAATTAAGCATGTAAACAGGTCAGTACTGAAAGTTGAGGTAGACAGCATGGTGTATTAAGTAAAATAAATAATGATAATTCATTCATTCATTTTCCTTCGGCTTAGTCTCTTATTTATCAGGGGTCGCCACAGCGGAATGAACCGCCAACTATTCTGGGATATGTTTTACGCAGCGGATGCCCTTCCAGCCGCAACCCAGTACTGGAAAAGACCCATACACCCATTCACACACACACACTAATTTGGTTCATCCAATTCACCTATACCGCATGTCTTTGGACTGTGGGGGAAACCAGAGCACGCGGAGGAAACCCACGCCAACACGGGGAGAACATGCAAACTCCACACAGAAATGCCAACTGGCCCAGCCGAGACTCGAACCAGCGACCTTCTTGCTGTGAGGCGACAGTGCTAACCACTGAGCCACCATACCACCCCTAAATAATGATAATACAATAAAAAAGAAAAGAAAAATTTAAGAGAGAGAGAGAAAAAGGAAAATATATTAATGTGAATAGCCTGGGGGGTGGCATGTTCTTCAAACTTCAACTTCAAGACAGGGCTGTATGCTTGTGGGATATTGTTGAGTGCTGCATTGACGATATTTCTGACAGTATAACTAACTTTCACTTAGTTTATTTTTTTTTATTATGCAGGGTATATACAGAAACCAGAGTGTGAAATTCAATACCCTTTAAGACCTTTTTTAAGACTCTTTTTATACATTTTAAGGCCTCATCGCCACTTTAGGTTTCAACTGGTAACATTGGCGACATTTTAACTTGCTGTATATTTATTAATACTGATTGTAAGAAACCAATCCTAAACTAAAATGTTATTCATATACTGAATAAATATGCTACTCCAGCAAGGGGCGCATATAACGGCAGGAATAACGGTGTTGCCTTGGTTACTGCAGTAAATAACCTAGCAGGATTTTAGAGATTTTATAAACTACACAGCATCCCAATATTCAAAGGTTAAATTCAGGCAAACTTTAGCATACAGATACAAAATGTAATACCTTGTAAAGTAGCATTTAAGATTTTTTAAATACTTTTTAAGGGCCTTAAATTTCTCTAAATTGACTTATCAACTTATAATACTGTTTAAGACCGCACGGACACCCTGTTATATCAGCAATAAAAAAAAAAAAGCATTTGTTTTTGTAATTATCATACTAATATAAACTGGTAATCGATATCTTTCTGAACTAATTAAACCTAAAATAAAACTGTTCAGGTGCAAACATTTCAGCCCAATCCCAATTCTATTTTTGTACCCCTTCCCCTTCCCCTTCCCCTTCCCCTTGGCCCTTGAAACAGAGTGTGAAGGGGAAAGGCTTCAAAATTTACCCCTAAGAAATGGGACAGCACTGCAACACCTGCACACGTCTTTTGCTTCATATGAGACAGACGACGGCGACTGCTGTAGTTATTCCAGTTGCATTATTTTTTGGTATTTAATTAAAGGGCATATATAATAAGGGCAATTCAGGGCATATATCATGCTATCATAACGATATAATGTGGCAATAAGATCGTAACTGTACTGTGCATTTACACCGTGGCCATATTCATATATGTAAACACACGAAAACAACATTAACATTATACCAGACACTGTAAAAAGCTCATTCCCGGCCACTAGACTTTTCTGACAGGGTATTCGAGTGTCATCGAGTGTCAGAATGTTGTGGGACTACTATACAGGAGTTGTTATTATGGATTATAGATAGCGAAATTTTTATTTTTTGCGTTTTTTTTTTTTAAACATGACAGTAAAACACGAACGCTGTTATGAATGTATTAAAACATGTGCTTGTTTGTTGTAAAAATTCATAATAATGACAAAAATACTAATTTGTGCATCTCCTGACTCACGTGTGCAGCCATGCTGCCGTTGTAGCTGGTGTATTCTGGGAAATTTTCTTAACCCTTGGTTTTAAGTGTGGTCCTGGAACCCCTATGTTTCAAGGGCTATCTAGCCATTCCCCTTAGCCCCATGCCTTCAAGCTAAAGAGAATTGGGATACCCCTACCCCTCGTTTTGCACGTTCACATAAAGGGGTAGGGGTGTCCCAATTCTCTTTGGGCTAAGAGGTCGAATTGGGATTGGGCCTTACACTTTAAAACACCACAAATGACTAAAAACTTCTTATTGGCTGTGGTCCTTTTTTTCTTTTGACTCCCAGCATTAGTATTTATTTTCAGCTCTACAGGTTCACCTAACACAACACAACACAACACAACACAACACATAGGCAGGGTAGAAGATAGTAAAGGCCTCATCTGATTGGTCAGATTTGGGAAAACAACCTATGCATGCAACACGCAAATGCTTTTTAACTTAATAAAATTTATTGGACTTCTCTGCGATGGATATTGCATATGCAATTATTATGATATTGATAATTTTTCGATATATTGTGCAGCCCTGCCATGAAGATCTTCTCTACTGATGCATTTTCTGTCACTATTTCAAAATTCCCCCTTTAATTTCTGAAACAGGACGGCACGGTGGCTCAGTGGTTAGCACTATCACCTCACAGCAAGAAGGTCACTGGTTTGAGTCCTGACAGGGCCAGTTGGCATTTTCAACTCCACACAGAAATGCCAACTGGTCCAGCTGGGACTCGAACCAGCGACCTTCTTGCTGTAAGGCGACGGTGCTAACCACTGAGCCACCGTGTCGCCAATGACAGATTAAAATAGATAAAAATTTACATTAGTAGGTCAAGAAATTAATTTTGGCAGGATTAAGGTAGGCAGGTGCTTGTTTAATGTGGTGTTTTATGATTGGCTGAATCATACTCCAAGTAATATAAAAGCGTTTATTATTGTACTGCAGGAGAGTTTAGTGGGACTGGGCTTTATGCTCACAAATGTATGGCTAAAGTGTGTGATCCTCATAATTCCATGGCCCATGTGAGGGAGGGGAAAATACAGCCTTGAGTATCACACGCACACCGATCATGTGTTGAAGACAAGTATGATTAGATTCAGCCTGACCTCACACACACACACACACACACACACACACACACACACACACACACAC
>CAIGQV010018552.1:1607812-1643051 GCA_903798115.1 Danio jaintianensis | reverse complement strand
GAGTTGTGGATTTATGAATTGTGTTTTGAATTTACGAATTGTGTTGTGCATTTATGAATTTTATGAATGCAGATGTATTAATATTAAGACTGATCTGGCTTCATATCCGTTTTGCCCCACAAGTCCAAAGACTGGTAGCCCTGTAAAGTGCTGTAGGTGAATTGGGTAGGCTAAATTGTGTGTAGTGTATGTGTGAGAATGGGAGTGTATGGGTGTTTCCCAGTTATGGGTTGCGGCTGGAAAGGCATCCGCTGCATAAAACATATGCTGGATATGTTGGCGGTTCATTCCGCTGTGGCGACCCCAGATTAATAAAGGGACAAATCCGAAAATAAAATGAATGAATGAATGAATGAATGAATGAACTGTGCATCTCCAGTACTGGGAAACACCCATACACACTCATTCACACACACACTCATACACTACGGCCAATTTTGTTTACCCAATTCACCTATAGCGCATGTCAATGGACTGTGGGGGAAACCGGAGCACCCGGAGGAAACCCAGAACCCAGAAAGATATTCATGACACAGTAATAATGGCCTCATGACAGTCATGTTTATGACAGATTTATGACAAGTTATGTTGTTGTCATGACAAAGACAAAAACAGGTTGTGATGGCTTGTGGTGGCTCAGTGGTTAGCACTGTCGCCTCATAGCAAGAAGGTCATTGGTTCAAATCCCGGCTGGGCCAGTTGGCATTTCTGTGTGGAGTTTGCATGTTCTCCCCGTGTTGGCGTGGGTTTCATCCGGGTGCTCCGGTTTCCCCCACAGTCCAAAAACATGCGGTACAGATAAATTGAATAAACAAAATTTGCCATAGTGTATGAGAGTGTGTGTGCATGCGAGAGTGTATGGGTGTTTCCCAGTACTGGGTTGCGGCTGGGCGGGCATCTGCTGCGTAAAACATATGCTTAAATAGTTGGCGGTTCATTCCGCTGTGACGACCCCTGATAAATAATGAATGAATGAAGTTGTTATAACTTAGATAATGACACTTAATAACAGTTATCAAAAGCATGCATCAAATCTCATTCACATTCATGAAATGTATCATGTCATGATCATAAAGGATTAATGACAGTCTTATGAACACCCCCTCAAGTAATGTGTTACCATATAAATTACCTTTACCAACAGTAGATGCTGGTGTTTTGGTTAAAGAGTGTTGTTAAACTGTCAGAATGAATCAAACAATTTTAGACTGTTTTGTAGATACATTGTACAGCATTCGTTTAAATGAATTTATGGTTAATTCTAATAATAATACAATCTAATTCCCCAGTGAGAGGAATATTTAGTGACTGGTAGGGGCAGGTAGTCATGCTTTTTTGGATTATTTAAAAAGAAAAACATGCATTTTCTTGTGATTCACACTGTATGAATTCATAAAATATGTTTTCCTGTGAGATCGGGTTGAAGACAGCACATGTGACTCCATTGGTAAAATATTATCAGGCACATTTTTTAGGTTAGCATACTGTACACGGTAAAAAATATCCATAAATTAGCAGTTTTTGTGATTCATGTTAAAAAAAATTTTTTCCCCCTGTTTATTTATGATTTTGAGTTGCATTATGGGACTTTTGTTCTTTCCTCCAACAACTTTTAACCTTGAAATGTAAAAAAAAGTCACTGTTATTAACATTTTTAATAGTTTAAAGTGATATATTGTCTGGGTTGGTATTCAAAAACCTTGTAATAAACCACAAGTACATTATCTGTTATTTTACAGACTTATTTGTCTATATATTATTTCTTGTACATTATATTATTTCAAGGCGGCACGGTGGCTCAGTGGTTAGCACTGTTGCCTCACAGCAAGAAGGTCGCTGGTTCGAGTCCTGGATGGGCCAGTTGGCATTTCTGTGTGGAGTTTGTATGTTCTCCCTGTGTTGGCGTGGGTTTCCCCCTGGGTGCTCCGGTTTCCCTCACAGTCCAAAGACATGCGCTATAGGTGAATTGGGTAAACACAATTGGCCGTAGTGAGTGAGTGTGTGTGTGAATGTGAGAGTGTGTGGGTGTTTCCCAGTACTGGGTTGCAGCTGGAAGGGCATCCGCTGCGTAAAACATATGCCGGAATAGTTGGTGGTCCATTCCACTGTGGCAACCCCTGATAAATAAGGGAAAAGTGAATGAATAAATTAATGAATATATTATTTCAAACTACTAAAATGTCAATAAAAGTCCCTTTGTCAAACTGTAGAGTTGAATTTTCAACATCAAAAGTCAACAGAGCAGAGATCAACATCCCATAATGCAATTCACAACCATAAATAAATGGACAATCACTAAATACGGAAACTGTTAATTAATAGAAATATTTTTTACAGTGTATACATCAGCCCAATAAAGATTTAGCAGTATTATTTAGCTGGAGATAATATGCAGTTCCTAAACTATGGACAAATTGTTTGGAACTCACAAGTAGTTTTCTTACTGGGACTACCAAAGGTTTGCAAAATGCCACTACACTTTCCAAAACACTCACAATAAGGCAGTATTTTGAAGGTGTTTTACATGCCTCCACCACTACCCAAACTTTCCAATCTAATAAAACAGGCAGTCAGGAACAGAGTGTTCCCTTGTAGAGGTCAGCATTGGTGACAGAACAGACTAGTGCATGTAATCCTCTGCCTGACATGGATGAACAAGCATATTAGCAACTAGACTTTGGTTTGTGCTGTGAAGTTCTGGCACGGGAAAGTTTTTATCAGATAGTAACATGCGACAAAATAAGGGAAATAAATCCAGAAAGTAGTCATTCAATTCAATTCAATTCAATTCAATAAACTTTATTGTCTATCCCCTACAGGGTTTAGAAAATTGCCTTTAGATAGAGGCTCACAAACAACAGCAAAACATAAAAACACTTACATAATTATTTTAAGATCCTATCCAGCATTGCCAGACGTACGATAATTATCATATTTGTACGATAATTTCGACCTCTGTATAATTAATAATGAAAAAAATCCTATAATGTACGATGATTTCGGAATTTTATGGAATTTAAAATTAATTTCATTGTAGTCTTAGGGCTTTGTGTTTTGGTGTAGATTTGAATTGTGTTGTGGATGTATGAATTATTCAGTCATTCATTCATTTTCTTTTCAGCTTAGTCCCTTTATTAATCAGGGGTCGCCACAGCGGAATGAACCGCCAACTTATCCAACATATGTTTTACGCAGCAGATTCCCTTCCAGCTGCAACCCATCACTGGGAAACACCCATACACTCCCATTCACACACATACACTACGGACAATTCAGCTTACCCAATTCACCTATAGCACATGTCTTTGGACTGTGGAGGAAACCGGAGCACCCGGAGGAAACCCACTCGAACACGGGGAGAACATGCAAACTCCACACAAAAATGCCAACTAACTCAGCCGAGGCTCGAACCAGCGACCTTCTTGCTGTGAGGCGACAGCGCTACCCACTGTGCCACCGCACCGCCCATGTATGAATTATATTTTGTAAATGTATTATTTTTGAGACTGATCTGGCTCCATAACTTTATACTGTCTGCCAGACAGAAGTATAACTTAAAGGAACCATGTAGGATGGGAAGAGTCTTCCACAATAGTGGAGGTTCTTCTTTTTGTTGCTGCCATAAATAAATCAGTGAGAGGTGTTTTTCTCTCACCAGTTATTTTACTCGCTACATTTACTGATCTTAAAAGTTTATTTTTGCTTTTAACAGAGAGGAAGTTTAACCAGGCTACAATATTAAAAGTAAGGACAGATTCAATAAGTGATTTATATACGAAATTCAAAATGTCCTTCTCAATATCAAAACTTCTCAGTTTTTTCAACAAACCCCACCGCTACTGAGCCTTTTTAAAAGCATTTGTGTTTATCAAAAGAAAATTGAAATACAATTTCCACACCTAAATATTTAAAAGAACTCACCTGTTCAACTTCCTCCCCATTAATTAACAAAGGTTCACAGAATGTTTGTACTGTATTTTGTTTGTACCACAACACATTTCTTTAGTCTTACTAATATTAAGCTGCAAGGAACACTCTGCTGTCCAACTTGATAATTATTCAATAACTGAGTATCCCAACCCAGGCTCATTCTGAATACGTACCCCAATATACATTTCTGGAGTGAACCAAGTACGTCCTAGGAGGTACTTTTTTTGCAGTTTTTGTTTTCGCAAATCCACCAGAGCATCAAAAGTACCGATTAACCCGACAAACTGGTAACAGCGGAAAAGCTGTCCATACTGAGGTAAGCGATCAGCTGGTAGCGTGAAAAGAGGCAGCGTCATACTGCCCGTAGCGTTCGTTTTAAAGATGAAATGCAGCCATACGTACATCTGGCTACATAATTCGCGATCTCCAGAAATGTATATAGGGCTACGTTTTCAGAATGAGCCTATGTTGGAGTATCCTTTACATATCCCACCAATGCCATATCATCAGCATATATGATAAGTGTCAAGTTTGTCAAATTGTCACAAGTTATATCATTTATATTAATAGAAAATAAAATTCATAAGGGTAAAATAAAATGATTATGGGTAACACTTTACAATACGGGACACATAGTTAATCTCAGCTCACGTGGGTTTCCTCCGGGTGCTCCGGTTTCCCCCACAGTCCAAGGACATGTGCTATAGATGAATTGAATGAACTAAATTGGCCGCAGTGTATGAGTGCGTGTGTGAATGGGAGAGTGTATGGGTGTTTCTCAGTACTGGGTTGCGGCTGGAAGGGCATCCGCTATGTAAAACATATGCCGGAATAGTTGACGGTTCATTCCGCTGTGGTGACCCCTGATAAATAAGGAACTAAGCCGAAGGAAAATGAATTAACTTAATTGTTTTATGTTCAACAGACTTCAATTTGTTGAATTAACTTAATCGATTTGTGTTGGGGCAACCTGAATGAATTGTGAGGAACCCTGCATTTTTACAGTGTAAAATATACGATGAGATTGCACTAATTATTACGAATGAAATAAAATATTATGAATCATTGCGTTGCACAGTGCGCCATTTTGATGTGGAAGTTAATAGTCATCATATTTCATATTTGAATGGGTCTTAACACATTACACTGCAGACACCGAAATGTAAAACTGTTATAAACTGTGACTTCTGTGCGACTGCACGTGTGTTACTGATCCCTCGTTCATGTCATGTTGCTATCAGATTTTGAGAGAGTCTTGGCTTGAAGAGTATAGTCACATGGGTTTACCATGTGCAGCTGCCGAGTGTGTGTTTAGCTGAGCCTCTTTAGCTCACACATCAACAGCAGTCTGTATTACAGCAGTCAGTAGGGGAATGGATGTAGGTGAAACACCAACCACAGATATACACCATTTATTCATATTTCGTGAATCAGATTTCAGATCTTTCAGCTTGGTTACATAATGTATTATGACCAATGTATTATGACCTATATTAATGTGGTTATAAGCAGTGGTGGAATATCATACTTAAGTAAAAGTCCCATTACTTGCCCAAAAATGTAGTGCAAGTAGAGCAAAAGTATCTGTTGTAAATATTATTCAAAGCATGAGTAAAAAGTACTCAAGAGTAGTGAGTATTACGCTGTGAAAGGTTGATGTGTTTACATGCAATGTGTGCGTGTGTGTGAAAACGTAAAATTCTGTAGTGCATTTAGTTATTGTTCAGGGCCATTTTCAGTCATAATACAGTAAACATCCTTCATCTTCTCATGACACGTCTCTGGGTCATCGTGTGTAACAATTTTGGACATCTTCTTGGACACTTTTAATGCTTCCAAATGGTTTGCTGCATTTATAAAGTATCCAGGTCTTGAGGTTGTTCACTATGATGCGATTTGCTTTCTATGTGCAATTTGACTGGACAAGAATCCCAGGACGGATTTTTCTACTCAGCCAATCACCATAGACAAGAAAAATTAAAGTATTGACTGCAGCTTGAAGGAAAATAGTGGAGTAAAAGTACCGATGCAGCACTAAAAATGTACTCAGGTGAAAGTAAAAGTACACATTTACTAAATTACAATTCATGAGAAAAACTACTCAACTACAGTAATTTGAGTATTTGTAATTTGTTACTTTACACCACTGGTTATAAGCAGGTGAGACACCGCATCAAATTAATCATGTACATTTAAAAAATATATATATTTCTGAAGGAAGTGATTGGTTGCTAGGCTGTTGCTAGGGTGTTCTGGTAGTTCTTCACTACCTCAAGTCAAAAGAGATGCCTAAAGACCCCTACACTCAGTGTACATGTGATAATAAAAGCGTTTCAACTTACATATGCAAACATGAATGTATAGAAATATGGATGATGCGCTCATATTAATACAGTGTGAATAGGAGAAAATGCAAATTACAATATGCCGGAAAGTGGCATCACATCAATATTAGAAGATATCCTTTAAATAGTCACTCTTCTGAGAACTGAACAAAAATGAAAGCTAGCCCATGATTTACTCTCACGTAAAGTCCATGTGAACTGGAAGTCGCTACAGACATTTATTTCGGTTTATTCTCGGTTCGTTGGGCATATGTGAAACCTGCAATTGTGCTCTGATTTGCGCCAATTGCTCCAAGATCGCCTGAATGAGGTGGTCTCGGCTCGGTTGAAACAAACTCTAGAGTGGTTCGGTTGAAGTGACAAAGCAAAACGATCCAACGAACTAACAAACCAGGCTATATCACAGTGTATTATGGATATATTATGGTTATAAGAAGAGAGAATGATGAGTAGAGATATCATTCTTACCAGTAAAAGTGTGTTTTATGTCGAATACAACAGTGAAAGCGTGCTGTCTAACTGAACTATTAATATATATATATATAATATCACTGACTTTTTGGTTAACGTGACTTCTTATATAGAATCAATATATATTTTACAACCCTTGACAAATGAAATGAGGCTCTGTATGAGAAATTCATTCATTCATTCATTCATTTTCCTTCGGCTTAGTCTCTGATTTATCAGAGGTCGCAACAGCGGAATGAACCGCCAACTATTCCGGCATATGTTTAACACAGCGGATGACCTTCCAGCCGCAACCCAGTACTGGGAAACACCCATACACTCTAACACTCACACACACAAACACACACTATGGTCAATTTAGTTTATTCAATTCACCTATAGCGCATGTCTTTGGACTGTGGGGGAAACCGGAGCACCCGGAGGAAACTCACACCAACACGGGGAGAACATGCAAACTCCACACACGAATGCCAACTTGCCCAGCTGGGACTCAACCTTCTTGCTGTGAGGCGATAATGCTGAGCCACTGTGCTGACCCTGTATGAGAAATTCTTACCTCTGATTTATATTTGGTGTTGACTAGCTATGTCTATGGATGTCACTATTCAAAATTAAAGCCCTTTTCGCTTATAATGTCTCATTTCTCATCATCATCATAAATTAAAATAACGACATATGACAGAATCTTGGAAAATAAACTAAACTCTGCCCAATGTGAGGAGAGTTTACTCTCATGTGACTTGTTTTAAGGGGTGGTCCAGAGTGTATTTTTAAGGCTTGGTTTTGTTATGTGTGCTTATGCTTCATTTGTAAAAAGTCATGTTATTTTTTCATATATCTTACTTTGATTATATACAGCTACTCTGCTAACGTGAAAACGACATATTTCCTAGTTCCTCCGAAGGCCCGCCGCCAAGAGACTCTGATTGGTCATTTAAGATAATGTGCTGTGATTTGTGGATCGGCTCCACGTCACCAGGAATCGTTACGCCTCTACTAGCATGCGCTTTGGCGTTGTGTAAATACACTGTCAGCCAGTGTAGCTGTTAGCCGTATCAGTTAGCCTAAATCAGACAGAAAATGAAGAGGACACTGCTGAACCTCATGCCTGCTCTCTAAAATAAAACCTGACAAGTGTCTTTCCTATATATTCAGGTTATACGCATGTGTAAGCAATATGAAACGTTCACATATCTTTTGCGAGTTGGTTATTTGAGATGTAGAACGCAGAGAAAGCGTCCACACAAAGAGACACTGCTGAAGATTGTGGGTGTTTACAGCGATTTAATGGTTAAATATAAATTTGTAGCTAAATTGCTAATAGTGCCAAACAGGATTTCCCGTTGTTTACATTCTTGTTTATGTCCTCGCTACAACATACCGTTAACGCTAGAAACTATGCATTTCATTGATCAATATTAACAAATAAAAATACTTACAGGTTGTGGCTCACAATCCACAGCTTCTTCTATTAAGGTTGGAGCTGCTCCTTTGAGGAGTTTTTAGCCGAATCCAGCACTGAACTGGGAGAGATTCTGGAAGCTCTCCTTTGTCAAATGTTAGCTATATCTTTTTTATAATAAACATAATTAAAATTTAACTGTCTTCTGTCTTTGTGTCGTGTCCTTTAGAAGCCTAAATACAGAAACAGAAGAAGCTCTGTGGAAATAGCAGCGTTTGGACGGCATTTTAGCTTTCTCTACTATAACATTACAGCGCCTCTGGACACATCTGTTCGCAGCGCGGGGTGTACGCACGTAACCTGAAGGGTTTATGATCTCATTAACCCGGATGTATTTTTTGTAGTCCCCAAACTTTGTTCGCTGTAGGCTTTGCTAAGCTAACTCTGTAAAAGCCAATGTCTCCCTTTGCATTGAACTTTGAACATATTACATTCAGAGATGTTGTTTATGTTCACACAGCTACATTACACATGGACTAAAGTTTCAAATATGATATCGTAGTGGACCACCCCTTTAACTATTTTGGTCCATTTAGAAACTTTGCCGTGTGAAAGCGAACCGCACCAAGAACAAAAAGCAACATTGTAACAATTGAAATCCCTGTTTCTGAACAAAACAATCAATCTATAGGTGTGAAAGCACCCTAAGTTAAGTGTTACAGTAATAATAGCATATCATTTACAAGAAGGATTCATTACTTCAACCTAATGAAACTGAGTGAAAAGAGAAAGTGCAAGAAACATTCTCTTAGAGGAAATCTGTGCGTTTCCTTGTCAGGGGAAAGGTGTTGGCCCTCTGAGTTACCTCTGTCTGTGTTGTACATGTGTGTACATATAAATGCAAGGCGGATACTGTGGAAGGGAAAATAAACAGCATTGAAGACTGTAAACAGCGTCTGTCAAAGTTCTTTTCTCCAAGTGCTAAGAGATGGATGCTGTAATGTCATGCCGCTCAAGAAGGTGTGTCCTCCAACCTACAAAACCTGTATTGATCAGACATACGGATTTACTTGCATTCACTCTGAAATACAGATCCTGTTGGAATAAGTGTATTTATGTTCATGTGTGTGTCAGGATCCAGCCCTGTCACTCCTGTTTGTGTTTAACGTCTCTTTGTTTGTTTTGTGTATTAGCACATGGCTGTCAGCCGGTGCGGTGGCGCAGTGGGTAGCGATGTCACCTCACAGCAAGAAGGTCGCTGGTTCGAGCCTCGGCTGGGTCAGTTGACATTTCTGTGTGGAGTTTGCATGTTCTCCCCGTGTTTGCGTGGATTTCCTCCGGGTGCTCCAGTTTCCAAAGTCATGTGGTACAGGTGAATTGAATAAGCTAAATTGTCCAGTTTCCCAGTGATGGGTTGCAGCTGGAAGGAATAAAACATATGCTAGATAAGTTGGCGGTTCATTGCACTGTGGTGACCCCAGATTAATAAAGGGACTAAACTGAAAAGAAAATGAGTGAATAAATGAATGAATGGCTGTCTCTTTTGTTGTGTTGGCCATGTGCTCCACTTGTCCTGCCTCCTTGTTTTCCTATGCCTCGCCCCCTTGTTTTAGTCCTTGTTTGTCTAATTATGTTCACCTGTTCCTCATGCTCTCTACTCCCTTTATGTTGTGTTCATTTTCCCCTTGTCCTTGTCCTCATAACGAAGGCTGTTTCTCAATTCCAAGAACGCTGAGAACGGACTTGCGTTCTTGTGAAGACCAGTCTTGCCAGGTCACCTCGGAAGAACAAACTCTGGAGACCACGAGAACAGAGAACGCGTCCTGTGAGAATAAGATGCTGCGTTCTTCCTGATGGTCACATGACCTTCGCACATTTTTAACGGAAAATTATTTAAACATTACAGGATTCATACAACGATTTATTGTTTTTTTCCCTTTTCAATATATATATAACATGCACAAAAACCTTACAAATATACATTGCACAATACAAATAAAACAGATTTTAATACGAATTTTAAAATTAACACCCTTAATGTGTTTATGCCTTTATAAAGATTTTTATTGTGAATGTTTACTTTCACTGTCCCATTTAGGAAAACTCCTGAGATAAATAAGTTATATCGCTGAACTTTAATAATAAATCTATATAAAATGCTACGCTTCCGACCTCAAGTAGCAAAGACTTCTGGGACTTCTAGAGCGAGTTCGGTGCTCAAGTCTGCATCGACGCATCCTCAATATCAAGAACACATCCGGGAACTTTCACGCATCCTCCGTTCTTGCGGTCTTGAGTTTTGGAACTGAACTTTGGTGGTTGATGATGACGTTACACGAGTACAGTCGTGGCCAAAAGTTTTGAGAATGACACAAATATTAGTTTTCACAAAGTTTGCTGCTAAACTGCTTTTAGATCTTTGTTTCAGTTGTTTCTGTGATGTACTGAAATATAATAACAAGCACTTCATACGTTTCAAAGGCTTTTATCGACAATTACATGACATTTAAGCAAAGAGTCAGTATTTACAGTGTTGGCCCTTCTTTTTCAGGACCTCTGCAATTCGACTGGGCATGCTCTCAATCAACTTCTGGGCCAAATCCTGACTGATAGCAACCCATTCTTTCATAATCACTTCTTGGAGTTTGTCAGAATTAGTGGGTTTTTGTTTGTCCACCCGCCTCTTGAGGATTGACCACAAGTTCTCAATTGGATTAAGATCTGGGGAGATCCAAGGGCATGGACCCAAAATTTCAACGTTTTGGTCCCCGAGCCACTTAGATATCACTTTTGCCTTATGGCATGGTGCTCCATCGTGCTGGAAAATGCAATGTTCTTCACCAAACTTTTGTTGGATTGTTGGAAGAAGTTGCTGTTGGAGGGTGTTTTGGTACCATTCTTTATTCATGGCTGTGTTTTTGGGCAAAATTGTGAATGAGCCCACTCCCTTGGATGAGAAGCAACCCCACACATGAATGGTCTCAGGATGCTTTACTGTTGGCATGACACAGGACTAATGGTAGCGCTCACCTTTTCTTCTCCGGACAAGCCTTTTTCCAGATGTCCCAACAATCGGAAAGGGGCTTCATCGGAGAATATGACTTTGCCCCAGTCCTCAGCAGTCCATTCGTGATACTTTTTGCAGAAGATCAATCTGTCCCTGATGTTTTTTTTGGAGAGAAGTGTCTTCTTTGCTGCCCTTCTTAACACCAGGCCATCTTCCAAAAGTCTTCGCCTCACACAACTTTTCCAATTTCCAATATTTATGTAATTCTCAAAACTTTTGGCCACGACTGTACACAAGGACGCAAGAACACTGAAGAATGCATATTGAGAAACAGCCACTATCTTTTTGAGTGCTTGTCTAGCTAGTCTTGTTAGCGCTTGATAGAAGTGTTTTATATAGTCTAGTTTTGTTCCTTTTGTCCAGTCTTAGTCTAGTTCTAGTTGTTTTGTCCTTTATCTTGAGATGATTTAGCCTTTTGATTTTGTTTCTACTTTTTCTTTCAGCAAGGTTGCTGTCATTTTTATTTTTTGTTTTAGTTTGTTTTTTTCCCTCTTAAATATTTCTTGTTTTTATCTTGTTCTAGTTTGTTTTTGCTTATTCTTCTCTTAGATTTTCTCGTCTCCCCAGCTGTCTAGTCCTGTTGTGTGTTGCTTGTGTCACTTGCTTCCTGAGTCTCCGCTGGTTGTGAATCCCCCCTGACTTGATGTTCCATCAGTTTGCCACCCCTGTCCCAAGCCTGAGGTTCTTCTAGCTACTTACTGACTGCTTGGCCTGAAGCTTGGAATTTCCCCTTTCCTGACCAGCCTCTTCCACCCCTCACAAGACACTTCCGTCTGTATCATCCTGAAGTCCTGAGTCTCCATCCCTCCAGCCTGTTCTCCTGCCGTCACCTTGCACTATTGTGTGGACTGTCCTTCTGTCTTGCCTTGTCTACCTTCTGTAAATAAACATTGTGTTTTCCTGTCTATTCTGCATTTGGGTCCTCCTTGCCAAACCTGACAGTGTGGACTGCAGTTTTGCAACGTTATTCCGAAACATTGTAGCACTTCAATTTAGCAAACTGCAGGATTCACTTAAAAAAATTATGTTTGCTCAAACTACCTTAAAATGAGCTGAATCGACACAATTCTTAAGGGTTGTTTTGGGACAACTTAATTGTTTTGTGTTCAATCCACATCCATTTGTAAAAACTAATTGGTTAACTTTCCTTCATGTTGTCCCAACACAAATCGATTGTGTGAAACCCAGCATTTTTTACCGTGTTAGAGGTTAACAAGTAACATTATTAAAAGCTCACAACATCAAAAATTTGACAATTTGGTGTTTAATGGAAGTAAATGAGGAGAGAAATAGTCAAGGTAGGTAGTTTAGTAGATAAACTGAGTATGCTTATGCTAAATGCTAAGCTCAGTGTTCCTATGTTATTATCTGCACATATTCTATATATAAAAGTGTCAATTGTTAGAGGCCCACAACATTGTAAAGTTTAAAACATTGTCACAGCCATATCACCCTGCAGCCCAGGACCGGTTACTCACTGAAGCTAAACAGGGCTGTGCCCGGTCAGTACCTGGATGGGAAACCACATGAGAAAACTAGGTTGCTGTTGGAAGTGGAGTTAGTGATGTCAGTAGGGGGCGCTCAACCTGCGGTCTGTGTGACTCCTAATGCCCCAGTAAAGTGAAGGGCACACTATACTTTCAGTGAACGCCGTCTTTTGGATGAGACGTTAAACCAAGGTCCTGACTTTCTGTGGTCATTTGGAGGAGTGGAGAGCATAAGACTGTGAGACCCCAGTAACAGACGAGTCTTCGCTGACGTCCAGCGTTCTCCAGCGCCTAGACTGCAGCTCTACACAAGACGTTTGGCCATAGGAGAAATGGTCGTGCCCAACTGAGCCTGGTTTCTCTCGAGGTTTTTTTTCCTTCACATTCGCAAATTGGTGAAGTTCGTTCCTCGCCACTGTCTTGCATGGTTCGGGACTTGTGGAGCTGCGCATCGATGGATTTGTTCTTCAGTGTTTGGACTTTCAGCAGTGAAAATTAAACCACACTGAACTGAACTGAACTTAAACTCTAAAAACTGAACTGACACCATTTTAATTCACTATAATCTTCTATGTGAAGCTGCTTTGACACAATCTACATTGTAAAAGCGCTATAGAAATAAAGATGAATTGAATTGAATTGAATTAAAAATCCCATGCCACTTCTTGTAAAGAGTAGGGTTGTAACCCTGGTGTCCTGGCCAAATTCCCTCCATGAGCCCTTACCCAATCATCCCTATCCACCGAATTGGCTCTATCACTGTCTCTCCACTCCACCAATATCTGGTGTGTGGTGAGCGCACTGGCGCTGTTGTCCTGTGGCTGCCGTCGCACCATCCAAGTGGATGCTGCACACCGGTGGTGGTGTGGAAAAACCCCCCTCATGATTGTGAAGTGCTTCGGGTGTATGGCCATACATGATAAATGCACAATATAAATACACACATTACATTACATTACATAAAGTAATGATGGCACAATAGCCCACACTCTTTACTTTCACTTGAAATTGTTATGCTTGACGTGTCTTCTTAAACTGTAAAAGTACACTCATACGTGATAGAAAATAGAAAATAATGATTATCGTAAAGCAAAATGTTCTTTCAAGAACTGCCAGCTGAAATTTGTTTTTGGTAAAGCCAAGAAAATTCTTCACTTTTGTATTCTATGATGACCTCGCTTTGAAAACAGCTTTGTGACATTTATTTTTAAATGTGTTTGGCAACCTATTTTCTTATTTTCTTGAGTGGAAGCACTCACAAATGTAGCCTAAAGTAAAAGGATTAATTTAGAAGAGATTACAAGGTAAGTAGCCTTCAACTGAGCTAAAATAAATGTGTGGTGTGCTAGAGGAGCCGCAAAGTGTATCACATTTAACAGTGTGCCCTTGTGTTACACTGCAAGTGAGCGTTCATTCATTCATTTTCTTTTTGGCTTAGTCCCTTTATTAATCTGGGGTCGCCACAGAGGAATGAACCGCCAACTTATCCAGCATATGTTTTACGCAGCGGATGCCCTTCCAGCTGCAACCCATCACTGGGAAACACCCATACACTCCCATTCACACACATACACACTACGGACAATTTAGCTTACCCAATTCACCTGTACCGCATATCTTTGGACTTGTGGGGGAAACAGGAGCACCTGGAGGAAACCCACAACAACAAGGGGAGAACATGCAAACTCCACACAGAAATGCCAACTGGTCCAGCCGGGACTCGAACCAGCGACCTTCTTGCTGTGAGGCGACAGTGCTAACCACTGAGCCACCATGCCACCGATCAGCCTTCTTGATGTTTATTACATTAAAAAAAAACTAATTATAAAAATGTCTTAATCCATAATACCCACAACCTAGCTTAATCTAGGAGAACGGAACGAGAGAGTGAAAAATAAGACGGGCCTGAAACAGAACCCTGAGGAACGCCTTGTGTGTGACCATGATGCTAAAACATGTACCTCAGGGGCGAGCGAGTGCGGCCTCTGTATGGAGCTCATTGTCTGTAATCCAGTCATGAGAGCCAGCAGGTCACATGAAGCAGCAGGATTCTCTCACAGACACCAGCACACACATACAGCACTAAACCCTATTTCTAGACTCTGCGTTCCTTGTAAGACAGCTAAGAAATAGACTTGTTAGCCAATGCAGATGCACATACAGATGAGCCATACAGTATGAACATATTATCTCAAGCCATAATCAGAATGTTCCAGTAGTAATAATACACTAATAATAGAATTACTAGGAAATCTACTCAAGAATTTAGCTAGCTAAGTATGCAGTAACTACCTGAATTTAGGATCATTTGTAAAATAAAAAAAACAATCTGTTAATGTAATTGTTTTATTATAATCCAGTGAGGTTTTGCATGCAGGAGTCTGACAGCAGCCAGTGCTCGACATATATCTAATCCCCTTAGAAAGACATGAAGAAATTAAAAAAATAATGAGACAAAATAAATACAGAAGAACTGTGGCAATATCTCCAACCCAATTCACAAAATCTGAAAAACTGGAAAGTTAGTTCTGAAATTACCACCATGTACCAGATTAACATTGAGTACGTTTACATGGACGCCAATAATCCGAATTTAATACGATTAAGACAATACTCTGATTAAGAGTCTACCATGTAAACTGCGATTTTTTTATTAATTTAATCTGATTAAGATCATAATCGAACTAAACAGAAATCTAATTAAGACATGTGGAGTATGCTGATTTTAGTCACATTATTAAAGTGCAGTACAGGCATGTAAACACCTTAATCAAACTATTACCGTCGTGAAGGATTTTTGCCACATTTTGCGACAGGATAGTCTATACACACGCCTGTTTTACACTATTCTCTGCACCTACCGAGTCAGTAAAGGACCACAGACACCTGCATTGCGAAATGCTGAGTTTTTTTTCCCATACGGCATGCAGTATCAAATTCCATTAAAACAACACTCTTCCAGCAGTTCAAACTCGCATCCAATATCTCGTTTGTCACGGGGGCATGCATGAAATGTTCCTGAATGAAAGTGAAAGTGCCAAACTGCAGTTGAAGTTGACAAATTAAAAGTGAAACACCCAAAATTACATGAAACTCCGGAGGAAACGTGAATAGCGCGGTGATGCAATGACGTTAATCGAATTATGTGCTATAACATGTAAAACGGGATCATGAAAGGAACATTCAAAAAGCAACTCATGTAAACACCATCATATTATTGTCTAGATTAAGGCAAATAATTTGATTACTGATGTCCATGTAAACGTAGTCACTGATAACTTGGAGTTATATACAGTGGTGTGAAAAAGTGTTTACCCCCTGAATTATTTATTCTTTTTTTGCATGTTTGTCACACATTAATGTTTCAGATCATCAAACACATTTAAATATCAGCCAAAGATAACACAAGAAAACACATCATGCAGTTTGTGTTAAATGAGGGTTTTCATTATTAGGGAAAACAAAATACAAAACTACATGCTGAAAAAACTAAACAAAATGAAGACTTTGGAGTGGCCTAGTCAAGGTCCTGACCTGAATCCAATTGAGATGCTGTGGCATGACCATAAAAAGACAGTTTATGCATGAAAACCCTGCAATGTGGCTCCAATTACAACAATTCTGCAAAGGCTGGTGGGCCAAAATTCTTCCACAGCACTGTAACAGACTCATTGCATGTTATTGAAAACATTTGATTGCAGTCGTTGCTGCTAAGGGCGGCCCAACCAGTTATTAGGTTTAGGGGGCAAACACTTTTTCACAGTGTCATGTAGTTTTGTATTTTGTTTTCCTTTAATAATAAAAAATTGTTTCTATAAATATCTTTAAATAGTTATATTTGACTAATATTTAAATTCGTTTGATGATCTGAAACATTTAGTGTGACAAACATACAAAACAATAAGAAATCAGTAAGGAGCAAATACTTAAAAAAAAACAACAACAGCACAACATTTCCTTTTAGAGCTAAAGTCTAATGTTTAATGTGGCTTCCCTTGGCACCAAGCACAGCTTGAACTGTTTTGTTCTTATTGTCCTGACATTTTCTGAAACAATGTGTTGTGTAATATCAGGCTTCTTTTAGCACTTTCCAGAGTTCTTCTTTAGGTTTAGAGTGTCTGATCTTTCTTTTTCTGTCCAGTTGATCTCATACAGCCTCTATAATATTCAGGTCTGGACTCTGTGGAGGCTATTTCATGACTGTGTTTCATCAGCTATTTTCTTTCTCCAAATAGGGTTTCACTGCAATGAGTGGATCATTATAATGCTGGAAATGAAAAGTATTACCACTCAAGTCCTTTCCAGAAGGAATGGCATAATGGATTAAAACCTGTCTGTACTTTTCAACATTCACAATTCCATCAATTCAGACAATATTGCTCTGTCCAACATTGTCTTTCAGATGTCTTAAACAATTAAACCAAAATAATTCAAACTCTAACCTAACTCCTATCCTATCAAACCATATATCAACTGGAAGATCATTTATTTACTCTGTATAAATCTCAATAAGAAAAAACAAACAGACAAAATAATGACACGTAGGACTGGTTTTGTGGTAAAGGGTCACATATATCCATCAGTAAAACAACAGATTTAATGTTGGCCTAAAACTTTTGCACAGTGCTGCTTATTTAATCAAATGTACAGTACACTGGGCAGAATTTTGATGTTGTGGTATTACCAGCGAGAACAATTGCCTGTATTGAACCTTCTCACATCCGGCTCAGCACAGGTTCACCATAGAAAGGCTCTGTCTCTTTTCCTTCATCCTCCCCCACTGCCAGATGTGACCTATCACATGCCCCATCTGCTCAGAAAATCTGCATCATCGCTGCCATCCAGGATACTGCTCTCCGAAGACACACACTTCAGAGAATACAAACACACACCCCGCCCAAGAGGAGACGGTAAAGCTCTTCTGATCTGCATATGTTCAACACACCTATTTGCATGTCATTTTAAGGCCTAATTACCACAATTAGATTTTTCCATTAATCAGTACTAGTGTATTCCCAGCTATTGTATATTGTGCTTTATAAAATGCTCTATTGTTTCAAGGGAATTATCACAGAACATAAAGGGATAGATTATCCAAAACATTCATTCATTCATTTTCTTTTCGGCTTAGTCCCTTTATTAATCTGGGGTCGCCACAGTGGAATGAACCGCCAACTTATCCAGCATATGTTCTACGCAGCGGATGCCCTTCCAGCTGCAACCCATCTCTGGGAAACATCCATACACACTCATTCACACACATACACTACGGACAATTTTAGCTTACCCAATTCACCTATACCGCATGTCTTTGGACTTGTGGGGGAAACCGGAGCACCCGGAGGAAACCCACGCGAACACGGGGAGAACATGCAAACTCCACACAGAAACGCCAACTGACCCAGCCGAGGCTCGAACCAGCGACCTTCTTGCTGTGAGGCGAACGTGCTACCCACTGCGCCACCGCGTCGCCCCTTATCCAAAACATTTATGGTTAATTTAATCAGCCTCAGGCCATTGAACATGTGGGTGACTTTTTTCTTGGAGTAGAACAGTTTTGAGCTGAATTCGTGGTGATTTGCACGTCAAAGGTCGTCTGTATTGACATTATTAACCCTCCTGTCGTGTTCACCTCCCAAAGTATTGGGCATAAAATAACTTCAGTGAAAATACAAATAGGCACTGAAAATGTATTACAAAATGAACATGTAAAAAATAAATGGAAAACCAAAGGCAAAACTCAACATGAAGTCATTTTTGTGTGAGATGCTAATGGTCTAATGCAATAAAATAATTGATCCTAAGCTAAGCTAAAAGTTTTCCTGCTAGATCCAGAGATTGGATAAATGGAGATTGGCTGAAAGAAAGAAAGAAATACACACACACACACACACACAGATGGGTTCACATAACAGACACCTTTCTAATCTGTGTGAAGATATACATTGTTTCATCAGGAAGTTGGTTCACGTGAGAGGATCCAACGCTATCTCACAGCAATTCCTAACTTTTTGATTTAGTGGCTTAAACTGCGGTCACACTAGACTTTTCTCCCCATAGACTTCCATTCATACGCACGCGAATGCGGCAGACCGGAAACGCAAGCTCGTGCGACAAGTTTCGCAGTTCGCTGCGTTGGAAAGTTCAAGCTTGGTGAACTCTGACCTGCGAAATCACATCACACGATTGCGTGAGACCAATCGAAGATCAAAACATGACCTCACTGTACAGAAATTTTAAATATGGACCAATCGCTCGCTTTTTTTAATGTCTAATCATCGTTGACTGTGTTGCGGACGATAGTGAAGAGTTGGGTGTTGGGGGGTTTTTCACGGATGAAAGTGAGGAGCGGGCGTGTCTCGGACGAAAGTGAAGAGGGGTGGGTGTGGGCCGGGGGTGGTTCGCTTACATGAAGAGCTGCGGGGAGGGGGCGGGGGGTTGTGGTGGGGGGTTGTTGTGTACCTGCAAAAGAGTGAGTGAGTGAGTGAGTGAGTGAGTTGGCGTGGTGTGTATGGGGATGTTTTCTGTCTAATAGATGAATATAGTCTGGATATCCATTAATTTCCTATGGCGGTCATCGGGAACACCACAGGCGTAACAAGGTTGATTAAAACACTCAAAATTCAATGAAATGAGTTGATCATCTCTTTTATATGTTCAAGTGTATAGTGTGGAGGATATCATAAGGCCTTGAGGCATTAAGATGTAAAACACAATATTTTAGAGTGTTTTAAGTTGCAAATCGGTCAGATTTGACCCAAACACGACAGGTTAATAAGCATACAAACAAGTCTAATTCAATCTGCGACACACTGAGGTCCCGGGAAGTGAAATGATCTTACAAGTGTACTCACTGTATAAAAATGCTGGGTTCCATGCAATCGAATTGTGTTGGGACAACATGAAGGAATTAAGTTAATTTGTTAGTTTTTACCAATTGAAGTGGATTGAACATAAAACAATTAACTTGTCCCAAAAAAAACCCCAAGAATTGTTGTTTCAGCTCAGTTTAAATAAGTAGATTGAACAAACAGCAAATGTCATTTTTTTATGCTGTTTGTCTAGGCTGTGGGTTAAAGCTAAAAATAATGTTCAATTTCTTGCACAGACCAATCGTTTCACATTATAAGACAACCCAGGCTCATTCTGATTACCTACCCCTATATACATTTCCGGAGAGTGGCAACTACGTCCCAGGAGCTACATTTTTTTTGCAGTTTTTGTTTTCACAAATCCACCAGAGGCCTCTGTGTACGCTTTTAGAGATCTCAAATTTCTCTCACGAGTGCTATTCGTGCCTGCTGTTCTCACGTAAATCCACCAGAAGCCTCTGTTGACTGACTGACTCACTGACCGATCCCTCCACCCTCTTCCTTCCCTAAACCCAACCGATAGTGTTTTCAAAAGCACAGATTGACGCAGTCATACTGCCCCGTAGCATTCGTTTTAAATACGGAATGCAGCCATACGTTCTTCTCGCTACATAATTCAGAATCGCTACAGAACTCCAGAAATGTATATAGGGCTACGTTTTCAGAATATGCCTATGTTGTTAAAAACCTCAGTGTATCATGTCCATGGGAACTGATTTGGACTTGTTTGTGTGTGTTTTTTAAATCTCAAAAACAGGTGACCAGAGATTAGCATTTTAAGAATCACCATACACCACAGATTCAGCTGAAAATCTTCTATAATGTTCTAGCGAAGAAAAAAAAAAAAGTCACTTAATTTTGGATGACGTAGATTTGATTTTAACATTGGGGGATTGAAGTCCAGGTGTGCTTTTACATTTAATATATTTTTAATAAGAGCGTCACGGTGGCGCAGTGGGTAGCACAATCGCCTCACAGCAAGAAGGTCGCTGGTTCGAGCCTCGGCTGGGTCAGTTGGCATTTCTGTGTGGAGTTTGCATGTTCTTCCCGTGTTCGCGTGGGTTTCCTCTGGGTGTTCCGGTTTCCCCCACAAATCCAAAGACATGCGCTATAGGTGAATTGGGTAAACTAAATTGTCCGTAGTGTATGAGTGTGTGAATAGGAGAGTGTATGGGTGTTTCCCAGTGATGGCATCTGCTGCGTAAAACATGTGCTGGAATAGTTGGTGCTTCATTCCACTGTGGCGACCCCAGATAAATAAGGGACTAAGCCGAAGGAAAATAAATGAATGAATGTTTTTAATACATTAAACATTGTACATTTGTACAAGCAATGTTATTGTAAAATCTCTCGCTAAATATCTACCTAACATGTGACATAAGAAATCATTTAAAACTTTTGAAATGATGGCACACTGATTACAAATGTTTGAACCTCTGCAAATAATGTATTCTTTTGTTTTTACACTCCAGCGTGTCATTACATTAATAGGGCTGTTTTTTGTTTTGTTTTAATTAAGCTACAAACAAGAAAGAAAGAAAAAGGACATCAACTATTGTGTTTATTTGCTTTATCACAGGTTGTAGTAAATTTATTGCCAATCAAATTAGAGGGGGTGGCACGGTGACTTAATGGTTAGCACCGTTGCCTCACAGCAAGAAGGCAGCTGGTTCGAGTCTCGGCTAGGCCATTTGGCATTTCTGTATGGAGACATGCGGTATAGGTGAATTGGATGAACTAAATTGTCCGTAGTGTATGAGTGTGTGTGTGAATGCGAGAGTGTATGTGTGTTTTCCAGTAATAGGCTGATTAATAAAGGACTAAGCTAAAAGAAAATGAATAAATCAAATTAGAGGCAACCGCTGAACATATGGATATCTTTGTGATCCATATTACCTAGCTTGAGTAATTGTTCATTTAAATTAGATTAATTTAATTTAGTTTAGTTTAATTTCCAAATGTGAATTAAAAACATGATGGTTTGACTGAAGTTATGCTACATAAAACACACCTGCAGAAAACAGTTGGCAGGCTAAATAAAAATGCTAATGCATTCTCTGCCAGTGGGTGGCGCTAATAACCCCATCATGTACATTGAGCTGCTCTGCAGGAGTCGATTTACATTTCAAATCCAACAAGATAATCTTCGCCTTTGATTAAGTCAATGATGCACAAGTATATTGAATTAAGCCCATGTACTACACAATGTATTGTTTACTCTGACTTTATATTAACATACAGTATGTTATTTTTCAGTAATTATTTTTTTTTAGACTTCTTGAAGCATGTAAAACTTCAAACGATCGCCTAGTTACTGCCCAAATAAAACTTTTGATTTGCTGTTGAAAACTGAGATCATACATGGGCTTTCTCAGAGCTTGTTTAATTACTTATAATGTCCTTTCTTGACCAGTAAATCAGAACAGCAGCACTTCTCTTTATTTTCAGAGCTGCAGTCTCCCAGTCAAATCAAGAAACAAAGCACTCTGAGGTGCAAAGCCTCCCAGTATACACTAACAATAATTACTGTAATTTGTTGTTGCAATTTTTTGTTTGTTTTTCTCAGTTTAATTTAACTTTGGCTCAAACGTTATGATTTATTTGAGTATTAAAAAAAAAAAATAATAATAATAATAATAATAATAATAAATTTTTTAAAACAAAGCCAGACACTTGCATTCACACAAAGTAATGGGGCCCTATCGGTCACGGTCACACACACAAAGGAGAGAAGGCAGGGATTACTTTGTGAGTATTTATTGTGGAGCAAGTATAAACAGTGGGTAAACAGGTGAGCAGTGCAACTGGTTGAAGGCTCTCTCACACGCTCATCCAAGCGGTAAGTTCAAGTTCAGTGCAATCACCAATGTAACAAAAGTCACTTCCCTTAATCGGTCGTTTGCATCCACAGATACAGAAAGCAAGCCTCGAGGAGCACAGGAGAGATCGGCGCAACAGGAAGAAGATCCAGGAAGCGGAGACCATCCAACTTTGATTCCAGCCGGTGAGTGACTGAATGAGGTGAGTATATATAGGGAGTGGGTGATTGCAGGTGCAGGTGTGGGTGATTAGAACTCTGGTGATTGTTCACGGGTGTGGTGTGTGGTGGATGGTGACTGTGAGTGGTGACTGGGACTGAGGGAACGTGCAGAGGGTGTGACACTATCATACACCCGGCGCAATAAGGCGCAAGTTGTGTATGGCGCGATTTGTTGCTATTTTCAGACCAGCTCAACCCTAATTTTTTACGTTTTGCGTCACGTTCTTTAAATAGCAAATCCATTTGTGCCACTTTGTGGACTCATGGGTGTGCCGGTCTATAAAGGAGGTGTGTTAAGGTGCATCGTTGGCACGTTGCTATTTTGATGAACTGAAATAGACCGCGCCATTGGTCATTGCACGCTAAAGTCCAGCACCGAGCACGTTAGTTATGCACCTTTGCAGGTCCAAACGCTTGGACATATCTTTACATATGAAAAAAAAATTAAATGATTAAAATGTTACAAAATTATTATTTTCCACATAAATATAAAAACCACTGCCTCCATGCATCATCTAGGGGGGCTTTTTTAAAGTTTATTCATGACAATTTGCATTTGCATAATGTTATTATTATTAGTAGTATTATTTATTATATGCATATTTATATTTGTTTTAATAAAAACAAGTTTATATTTGTCCACCTGTCGGGTTTTGGAGACGTATGCGTCACTATATGGGGCATAAGAATAGGACGTGTGTTTGGATATAACTCAGTTTTTTGACCACACTTCATTATTACTGTTCATTTATTCGTTTGTTGGAAATTAGAACTGAATTTAAAAAACGGTTTTGAAACAAATCTTTGCGCTTAACAAACAAAATTAAATATGTAGGCTAATGGATGTCTTCAGTGGAGTGAGTTTCCACCGTTTCCTTACTCAATGAAAGTAAAGGAGTACAGTAAAGAGTAAAAGTAAAGTTAAGCGAAAGTTAATAGGCTGAATGGAGGAGGCTTATTCTTTATCCTCGCCCTGCAGATGGTCTGTTTAGCTGTTTTCTCATTAGTAAAGCATTCAGCTTTTCCACTTACAAAGTCCGCCATGTGAATAGCAAGTGCGCCATGGCGTGACGCAACTGACTCTTAAAGGGAAAGCGAGATGAGACTCTGATTGGTTTAATGCACGTTATGCTCAAAACACACCCATAACTCATTAAGAGAATTAAAATAGAGCCCAAAATGTTTTTGCTATAAAGACCACTATTCTTTTTTTTCTTCTTTTTTTTACATTGGTATGTAGATTTTTATTTTGTAAAAACAATGTTTTCACCCTTACATCAAAGTACAGTTTTGCTTTAAACCAACCTAAAAATTACTGTAATTTGCTACAGATATTTTTTTTCCCATTTTCCTCAAACTATAGCTTTGACACGTATAGTATTTAGTTAATCGGTGCTTTTGAAAACACTATGGGTTGGGTTTAGGGAAGGAGGAGGGTGGGTCAGTCGATCGGTCAGTCAGTCAGTCGACAGCGGCCTCTGGTGGATTTACGAGAGAAGAGAAGGTCCGAATGGCACTCGTGAGAGAAATTTGAGATCTGAAAAAGTGTACACAGCAGCCTCTGGTTGGTTCGCGAAAACAAAAAACATACCTCCTGGGATGTATTTCACGCTGTCCAGAAATGTATACAGGGGTACGTATCTATACCTGGGTTGTAAAAAAACATAAGGCAGCAATAATTTTTTACAGTGCAGATCTAAAGCACCGATTGACACTTTTCTTGTTAAAATAGGTGTTTGCATCTACATACAGCCTAATAGTAAAGTAAAACTAGACACATTTGCATAGTTTGACTAACAGTAACCTCTGAAATAGCTAATCAGAGGTTATACTGTAGGATAAAATACACTACCTGACAAAATTCTTGTTGTTGATCCCAGTTGTAAGAGCAACAAATAATAACTTGAGTTCTAGTGGCAGAAGGTCGATTTTTCCAATGAATCATCTGTTGATCTGCATCCCAATCATCACAAATACTGCAGAAGACCTATTGGAACCCGCATGGACCCAAGATTCTCAGAGAAATCAGTCAAGTTTGGTGCAGGAAAAATCATGGTTTGGGGTTACATTCAGTATGGGGGCGTGCGAGAGACCTGCAGAGTGGATGGCAACATCAACAGCCTGAGGTATCAAGACATTTGTGCTGCCCATTACATTACAAACCACAGGAGAGGGCAAATTCTTCAGCAGGATAGTGCTCCTTCTCATACTTCAGCCTCCACATCAAAGTTCCTGAAAGCAAAGAAGGTCAATGTGCTTCAGGATTGGCCAGCCCAGTCACCAGACATGAACATTATTGAGCATGTCTGGGGTAAGATGAAAGAGGAGGCATTGAAGATGAATCCAAAGAATCTTGATGAACTCTAAGAGTCCTGCAAGAACGCTTTCTTTGCCATTCCAGATGACTTTATTAATAAGTTATTCGAGTCATTGCAGAGATGTATGGATGCAGTCGTCCAAGCTGATGGGAGTCATATATTAATTCTTTTCCCACTGCACCATGACTTTATATTCTATACTGTACATTATTTCTGTTAAGTCACACGACTTTTGTCTAAGCAAAGTCAGACCTTACTATCCTAATTAAATAATTAAAAATCAAGACATGATCATATTTTATTTTGCCGAAATCTAGAGGCCTTTGCCTTTCATATAAGCCACTTCTAATACCAAATGATCAACTAGAAGTCCAGTTATTTTTTGTTGTTCCTAGAACTTGGATAGACAACAAGACTTTTGTCAGGTAGTGTACACTAAATCCCCCATAGAACATTGAAACTTAAACATGTTTTATTACTATATTAGATGTCATCTGAAATACATATTTGATTCACTGAAGCATGTATTACACAAACTAATATTAACAAAATAGTCGTCAATGTATATTTCGCACCTTGAGTATACTCACAAATGTGCTGGTAACACTTTAAAATAATGGTCCATTAGTTAATGTATTTACGAACATGAACAAACTATTAGTAATACATTTATTACAGTTTTTATTCAACGTTCGTTAATGTTATTTAAGTTAAATAACGTTAGTTCATATTAACCCACAGTGCATTAACTAATGTTAACAAGCACAACTTTAAATTTTAATAATGCATTAGTTAACGTTGAACTATGATTAATAAATGCTTTACAAGATTATTCATACTTAGTGATTCATTCATTCATTTTCCTTCGGTTTAGTCCCTTATTAACTGTATCAGGGGTCGCCACAGCGGAATGAACCGCCAACTATTCCAGCATATGTTTTACGCAGCGGATGCCCTTCCAGCCACAACCCAGTACTGGGAAACACCCATACACTCTCATTCACACACACACTCATACACTACAGCCAATTTAGTTAATCCAATTCACCCATAGCGCATGTCTTTGGACTGTGGGGGAAACCGGAGCACCCGGAGGAAACCAACCAATGCAAAAACAGGGAGAACATGCAAACTTCACACAGAAATGCCAACTTGCCCAGCCGGGACTCGAACCAGCGACCTTCTTGCTGTGAGGCAACAGTGCTAACCACCCGTCTTACTTAATGTTACTAAATACATTGACTAACATTAACGAATGGACCATTATTCTAAAGAGTTACCAGTGTACTACACTATTATTACAAAGAATATGATGTAAATTAGGTTTACTAACCATGTAAATCACGTGCTATAATGTATAATATATAATAAATATGACCCAACATTTTCAATGGACAGTTTTGTCATGTTCAAATGCATACATTTTACAAATGACGTCCATTATGAATAAGTCTGACCAGCTGATAGAAGCTTTCCAAACCTCAGCTCCAGTTTTAAATAGACTGTCACATAAGAAGCGTATTGACGTTTCCTCTTACATCTCGGTTACCCTGAAGCCTGTGCACCGACTGCCGTGCCACGTTTCTGTTGCCATGGCAAGCAAACGGGGATGACACTCGAACACACTCCCGTGGATGTGACCTTGTGAGGGAACATCCAGCTGTGGAGCAATGTTTCTGAATGTGACGCCACTGGATGATGAATCACATGGAGGTCATCACCATAAATACACCCCCCGCCTCCCACCAGGCTGCCGTCGTAATTATTGCTTTTATAGTAACCTTAAGCACATGTAATGCATTATTGATGCAGCAGAATAAAGGAAGCAAGGTTAGGTCAATAATGTATAGTCAGTGTTCAGGAAAAAATATTTTTTTACAGTATTTGGTCTCAAAAATGGCAAGCATTTACAAGAAATAATTTGAAATAGCTTTAAAAATAATGATTAAATACAAATATATTATTATCGTCATTATTATTATTATATTTATTATTATTATTATCATTATTATTATATTTATTATTTTTATTATTATCATCATTATTATTATTATTATTATATTTATTATTATTCATTCATTTTTTTTCTTTTCGGCTTAGTCTCTTTATTAATCTGGGGTCGCCACAGCGGTATGAACCGCCAATTTATCCAGCATATGTTTTTACGCAGCAGATGCCCTTCCAGCTGCAACCCATCACTGGGAAACATCCATACACACTCATTCACACACATACACTACGGACAATTTAGCCTACCCAATTCACCTGTACTGCATGTCTTTGGACTTCTGGGGGAAACCGGAGCACCCGGAGGAAACCCACGCGAATACGGGGAGAACATGCAAACTTCACACAGAAACGCCAACTGACCCCGCCGAGGCTCGAACCAGTGACCTTCTTGCTGTGAGGCGAAGGTGCTACCCACTGCGCCACCGTGCAGCCCCTATTATTATATTTATTATTATTATTATATTTATTATTATTATTATCATTATTATTATTAATATTATTATGTATGAACATGGCTGCACGGTGGCACAGTGGGTAGCACGTTCGCCTCACAGCAAGAAGGTCGCTGGTTCGAGCCTCGGCTGGGTCAGTTGGCGTTTCTGTGTGGAGTTTGCATGTTCTCCCCGTGTTCGCGTGGGTTTCCTCCGGGTGCTCCGGTTTCCCCCACAAGCCCAAAAACATATGGTATAGGTGAATTGGGTAGGCTAAATTGTCCGTAGTGTATGTGTGTGAATGAGGGTGTATGGATGTTTCCCAGTGATGGGTTGCGGCTGGAAGGGCATCCGCTGTGTAAAACATATGCTGGATAAGTTGGCGGTTCATTCCGCTGTGGCGACCCCAGATTAATAAAGGGACTATGCCGAAAAGAAAATGAATGAATGAAAGTATGAACATTATATAAATAAAAAATAATATAAAATACTATTTAAAAAAAATTATTATTATTTTTAATTATGATTTTAAGTTCAGTTGATTTTATATTTAATATTTTTTATACCATTTTCTTGAATAAAGTAATGACATGTATAAAATAAAAATGCCATGTGGTATAACAATTAAATGTTATTATTTATTCATTAGTATTTTTTCATTTTTATTTAAGATAATAGAATAACATTTTCCCAGTACTGGGTTGCAGCTAGAGGAGCATCCGCTGTGTACAACATATGCTGAAATAGTTGGTGGTTCATTCCGCTGTGGCGACCCCTGATAAATCAGGGATTAAGCCGAAGGAAAATTAATGAATAGAATGAAATAATAAATAAAAATAGATCAATTAGAATAAAATAATAAAACCATCAAGGATGGTAAATGGGGCAGTGATTTATAATAGGACCCAGTAAATTCTTTAAAAAAATGTTTAAAATATAATTTAAAAATGTGAAGAAATATGTTCTGTTGTTAGAAATGTGTCTATCTTAGTCAGGGATACAAGACAGAACACAGTACTTGAAGAGTTCATTTGCAAACACAGATAACTCTGTTTATTTATTGCAAACCACTGCAATTATGTATATCACAATTTTCAAATTTGCGATATTTCATCGATTGATGAATTGATTTATTATGAAATACTATACATACATTCATTCATTCGGCTTAGTCCCTTTATTTATCAGGGGTCGCCACAGCGGAATGAACCGCCAACTTATCCAGCATATGTTTTACGCAGCGGATGCCCTTCCAGCTGCAACCCATCACTGTGAAACATCCATACACACTCATTCACACACATACACTACGGACAATTTAGCTTACCCAATTCACCTATACCGCATGTCTTTGGACTTGTGGGGGAAACCGGAGCACCCGGAGGAAACCCACGTCAACACGGGGAGAACATGCAAACTCCACACAGAAACGCCAACTGACCCAGCTGAGGCTCGAACCAGCGACCTTCTTGCTGTGAGGCGAACGTGCTACCCACTGAGCCACCATGTCGCCACTATACATACATATTATAATCAAAAGTTATTTAAATTAATTGTAATTGTAGTTCGATTTATTTCTGTTTCTCTGTTGTCCAGCTGGTTCGTTAAAATGTGAGTAACATGATTTATTATTCTATCATGATGATGACATTTTCAGTTTTTATTTTAAGAATAAAGGGTTAGTTATTTGGTTGATTTATTCATTCATTCATTTTCTTTTCAGCTTAGTCCCTTTATTAATTAGGGGTCGCCACAGTGGAATGAACTGCCAACTTATCCAGAATATGTTTTACGCAGCGGATACCCTTCCAGCCGCAACCCAACACTGGGAAACACCCTCTTTCACACACATACACGACGACCAATTTAACTTATTCAATTCACCTATAGCGCATGTCTTTGGACTGTGGGGGAAACCGGAGCACCTGGAGGAAACCCACGCCAACATGGGGAGAACATGCAAGAAATGCCAACTGGTAATTTAATAATAACAAAATTGATCAAAATTGCTTAATAATAATTAAAAAAAAAACTTTACGGTTATCAAGAATGTCTTTATATGAATAAGCCTTTTTGCTAAAACACACACACACACAAAACAAAACATTGAGAGAGATTTTGAGGGATAAAACTAGCAGTCATGTTGTGTTGACTGCCTAAAAAATCTATATTCCTGGTAGGATAATGTTTCCAAAATCTTGACATATTAGCCCAGCAGGGATGGTTGCCAGAAACAAAATCGACCTGTTGTTGAGGATGACTATGCAATATTTTTTGTCTGACTGCTGTTTGCAAACTGGTTTTAAAATGTTTTAGCTGTCAGGATTTTGCAGTACTTTTATATTACAACAAGTGTTTAAAACATAGCATTCAGAAAAGCTATGAATTTGGGAGGCTTTCTAGGACAGAATTGGGGACAGGGCTTTAAGGATGATTACTTTTGCAGGAAGTGGCTATAGGGCCTTAACACTGTTCCTGTTGGATGGCTATTTAGGGCAGGCCCCCATGGTGCGTCTTGGGTGATGACTTTCTCCTGGTGTGGCACAAGCAGTCCATTTTGAAAGAACATACGTTCACTTTTTTTTGGTCAGAGAAACCAGTGATTTCAGAAATACTGACTGTAATAGAGTGCTGTTTTTTCGACAAGTATAGAACAATTTATCACCCTCATCTGGCAAATGATACAGCAGTAGTAAAAAACAAAACAAAACATGATTTTCCATGAAACACTTCATATCATTGTTAGATTAGACTAGCAGTGGATAGTATGCTACGCTAGCTGCATCTACATTTGATTACATTTGGTTTTGAATTAACTAAGTATATAATGTATATGCTTAATTAACTGTATATAATGTAGTTAGTATATAAAATCTGCCATATTGTCACTTTTCAGCTCCCAACCCACACTTCCACTACACTAATGTGTGCAATAAACCTGAACCAAGAAGCTAATAAACATTGTTATGGCAGCATATCGTTCATATGTGGTTTCTATGCTGCTTGGGCGTTTTATATAAGAATAATTTACATTAGAAGTTAATTATAAAATGCAAAGAAGAAAAAAACTTATTTTTGCCTCATTATTTGACCGGGGTCCACATTAAAGGTGCTGTGGGTACGTTTTTGACTTTTCTAAAGCATAAAAATATCATAATATGTTGCAGATGTTTAGGAAACATGCAAAGTGAACATTCTTGTTTATCTGAAAAACAATGCTGAAGTCAGTTATTCTGCTTTGAAAATGTGCGTTACGTGCCGGAACGTCTGTCTTTGTTTTGGTCCCTTTAACCCACCCAATGCCAGTTTAGCCAATTATATTTCAGCACCCTGGGTTGCCTTGGTGTGATTCATTCAGTCATGAAGGCTCTCAAAGCATGCGTCCGCGGCCGAAATGCAATCTCCGGAGGACTGTAGTAGACTCTGAAATGAGATGCAGATTTAGAGTTCCACCTGAGGTTATTAATTAGCAAATAACATAAACATTAGGTGAGCAGATTAAATTGTAGCCCCGTGTCCTAACAACACGCTAAGTGACAAGATTTGCAGTGATAAGCAATTTGGCTGTTTGCACCAGGCGAAACATGACAGAAATTTAAGTACAGCCATTCAGAAGCACAGAGTAGTGCACTTACTGCACTCCAACGAAATGGTAAGGTTTACAATCTAATTAATACATATTAAACCTCTTTAACATTATTAAATGTAGATGCTGAATCCCTGATATGTGTTGGTTTGCACTGAGTCACAGTTCTAAAGTTCCATTTATTTTATTTTTAAGACCTGAGGTGAACTATCTGGTGCTGCTTTCAGTAACATGGCAATGAATGTCTAGTAAAACGGCATTCAAACTCACACTGTTAGCATTTAACACTGAATAAAGCACATGAGGTGTACCTAAGTGTGATCACTGTCAGTTTTCTGTTGTTCAACTGCAAGAAATATAAGGCGTTTCAAAAATAGAAATTTCAGAAGTTGGTTAGAACAAAAACTCATTTTATTATGGAAAATATTCCTTCTTCTGATTTAAATCAACCTTTGTTGGTGTCATCAATTTGGCAACCTGCTCTTGCCTGTGTTTTGAATCGGGAGTGCAATACCTAGTTCAACCACTGGGTGTCAAACTTACATACTGCACCTTTAAGTGACAATCAGGAGTTATTACAAATACTTGTTGTTTTAAAGTAAGTTTTTAGTAACAATTTAATACAGTCTTGTAAATTCTCTAATGTAGTTTGAATTTAACTACCTTTAATGCACCTGTCTTCTAGGTGCAACAATTTAATGTGTTTGTTGTTAAAATAATCTGTGTATGATTGTAGGAAGATGCTTTGTTTAATACATTAAGATGTATTATAATAGGTGATAATCTCCAGTTAATTTTACCATCTTCCAAGATGGCTAACTGCAATGGTGGCATCACGTGCAAGTAAACTGTGTTGATTGTGAAAATGAAGCAAAATATTAGTGTAATGAGCTTTTTTATGGTAATGTAACTAAGTTTATTACTGAAATCCTATTAAGTAATCTTTATTCTTGTAGTGCTTTCACTATATATTGTATATTTTGTGTGAAAGCATTTTAAAAGGGACCTATGATAGAAAAATCACTTTTATAAGTGGTTTAAACACAGTTGTCTGGCATCAGTGTGTGAATATAACCAGCTTCCTATGGTAAAAATTTAGTAATTCTTTTTTTAATAATTTCAATTGATAAAAACAGTCTGCAGAAACAGTTTGATTGACATTCTCCCGTTGTATGTGTAATCAGAGGGGGAAAACCCCACCCACTAGTGACAATCTCTTTCTCATTAGCATAGCACGTTAGTCTTGTTTTTGAATCTGCCACTATGCTGACACATAGGCATTTGTAGCTCCGCCCTCTTTTGAAAAGAGCACAATCTCATTTGAATTTAAAGCGACAGTCACCAAAATGGCACAATTAGGATCAAATCCTGAAAGGGGCCGTTTCAAAGAGTTATAAAACATTATTTGTGAGGTACTTTTTGGGGGTACAGTCATCTGATCGAAATAAAATCCGGATCCAGGATTATGCGAACATTGGGATAACGAAAAACAGACAGACTAACATTAGCGTAGATGCTATTCAAATTACAGCGTCTTCTTGGGAATAGTTACCAGTTCCGGTTGCGCACATTAATGCAGTCTTACAATCTTTTAGAGCATTTGGATTTAAAAGTTATGCATTTGTGTTTTGTGCGTATCAGGGGCGGACTGGCCATCTGGCAGACCGGGCAGTTTCCCGCTGGGCCAACGTACTTTTTGGGCCGGGCTGATCATTTTCTTATGATCTGATCGGCCCATAAAACACTTAGCAGCTTATCGTTTCTTTCTGCCTAATTAACTGACGATGCTGTGATCTGTGACGCTCTGAAGTAAGGGTTTTTTCGGACAGACCGGCCCATGTGACAATCTGCAGCCCATTGGTTCTTTTCTTTATTGACATTGGGCTGACCCAATCACAAACTCCCATTTTGGGCTCTGTGTGAGCGTGCAACGTCGGTGTGTATTTGTCAAAATAGTCGAGAGTCACGTCTGTTTCACACCGCATTGCGCGCGTGCGCAGTGTGTATGGAGAGCCGAAGCAGCGTGCAGGCATTTGCTATTCACACCGGCTGCGTCTGCAGCACGCAGCTCATCAATCTATTACTTTTCATCTGCACCAAGACCTGCGGCAACTACCTCCCATGCTGTTTCCTTAACCAGCAACTCTTTATTTTACAAATTATATAGATCCTAAAGAACTGTATGCTTCTCACGCTCTATGAGGAGTGCCATTCATGTCTTTTCAGGTGCACTATGTCAGAAGACAATTGCCTGATATCATGTAATTTTGTCTTTGATTGTCAGCATGTAGGCTTATAGTTATAATAATATTTATACACTATAGTTATAATGATATTTATACATGATCAAACAAGTGTGCAACTTAAGCAAAATTAACACTATTTTTTTTTTTTTGGTTTTGTAGTTCGGGCCCAAATAAATATTTATTGCATTTTTTAATAGTTTAAGTTTATTTGATTGACTATATAAAATCTTTAAGCTGTGTTTTGATGTTTCATTGTTTAATTTTTAAGGGTCTCTGATACATTGCTTTTATTATTTAACTTTATTTTGTTAATCAACATTAACTGTGTGCGTCAGCAGGCAGTTTTTGTTATGTTCATTATTTAATATAGGCTCCCTCAAAACACACAGGCACACACAAGTGTGTGTCCAGTGTGGACTATAATTTTATTATAATAATAAATAAAAAAATGTAAGTTTTTAATTTGTCAACTCTCATTATTTCCTATATATGGCTTTTGTGCTTTTATAGAATAGGAGTTTGTAAAAATATTCAAGGCCGTGCACAGATGGGTAGCATTTTGATTGTATGTAGTGGGCCGCTCTGGCCCAAAATGCCAGGGCCGATTTTTTTGTCCCTGTCCAGCCCTGGTGTGTATGCTAGTGCAACGTGACGTGTCATTAATCTCGATTGAAACTGACGGAATCATTAAGCTCAGTAAGATGATTTTAAAACGGTTGCTTAATGTTAAAATGACATCATATAAAGAGAAGTGCACAAAAAGAAGCCAACGTTTTAATGATGGATAGCTTGCCTTTAGATAGATGGATAAATGGGTTTTAAAAGGGGTTTGGGAACATTTCATCTGATTAGACTTGGGAAATCACAGACCAGCAAACTTGTTATTCTGGTTAAAATTTGTATTGTGGTTGTTGTTTATATATGTATAGCAGACAGGCCTATATAGCTTAATTAACACTTCTCTTTCCTGCTAACTGCCTTCACAATCACATTTGTGCTGTGCTTACAACACTATAGTACACTTTCGAAGCTCTTTCATGACCTGATCTAGCACTTGCACAGATTTGGCACCGTTTGCCATTGCGTTCTTGGTGTTCTACTTGTCACAGATAGCACCTCGCTTGTATTTTTAGCTACCTGTTCGGTTAATTGCCTCTTACGCAATATGTGCTAAGTCGCTTTGGTTAAAAAAACATCTGCTAAGAGCAAAAATGGTATCTGCAGGTACTTAAGCCAATTATTTTAGAAACAATGACACACTTAACAGAAGATTTTACATTTAGTGCTACTATAAAGAAGTGAATTGGATTTCAACAGCATGAATATTAAGACTAGCAGCATTATTTATGTGGGCTGTAGCACAAGGCTGAGCACAATACATTTATTTGTGGCTGTGGCTTTGATTGAACAGTGTTAGCAATGTTAGCATAGCATATGAGAACAATGTGGAAGTCTTATTTGAGTGTAGCTGGACTGGCGGTGTGCCGGTTGCCGCTGCTTTGAGCACAGGAGCTGAACTAATTACCCTCTGTCAGGAATTTGATTACGGTGCATTTGCCGGGCATCCGTTTAACGTGATAAGAGCCGTAGTAGGAAAAAGCCAGTAACCCTTGGTAACGCAAGCCTTTTGTCATAGAAATGGATCCCTGAAGCTCGCATTTCTCCTCATCCATTTTCTTCTGTGCGATGTCAACGAGGACGGTTATATAATGTGTAAAAGGCCATAGATTGCAGATTACGTTTGAAATAACACGTTTTCGGGATGTACCTGCAAATGATTCAGCTCTGCGCTTCCTGCCTTTTGCAACTTCATGTTAATCAGGTGTTCAGGGTTTCATAATGATTTTGTTCACAGAACGTTGCTGGGTCAATCTTATTATGCGGTATATATTTTATTATTTAAAGGTGCCTCGAAACCTGCAGTGTTTTTCAATGTGTTTACGTAATTTTTGCCACGTTTTAGGGAAATAGCATTTTGCTGTTGAGCAGGTAATCAGAATCAGAATCAGAAAGAGCTTTATTGCCAGGTATGTT
>CAIGQV010018552.1:1580001-1598935 GCA_903798115.1 Danio jaintianensis | reverse complement strand
TATGTATTGGTATATTGTTAGTATGTTTCTAGTATGATTACTATGTTAGTATGTCGTTAGTATGTTTCTAGTAAAACGCCACCATATGTTCATTGCGTGTCGGCATTGTCTTCTGAGATGCAAGTCATTTATTAAATAAAGAAAAGATTCACACAGCTTCTCCTACCACAGCAAATTCCGTTTTTACTGTTGATATTTGGCGCTAGTTAATCAGGAAGTGACGATTTTGTTCTCTTTGACTCGTTGGATGGAAATGTTGCTTTATTCGCACGTCTTTTATGCGATATTCCAGTTTTGCGCATAAATTTAATTTGCATCTTTGGATGGAAACATAGCTAGTGTGTGAATATAGCAATCCTCTTATGGTAAAAAATAATTAATTCTATTTTTTATAATCACACTTGATAAAAACAGTCTGCAGAAACACTTTGATTGACATTCTCACTTTATAAATGTCATCAGAGGGGGAAAGTCCCACCCATTAATGATGATCTATCCTCATTAGCATAGACAGCCCTGAGTGAGAAGCAGCCGTCTGCCATTAGAGTTTTGAATCGGCATAATAGGTCCCCTTTAATGCTGAATATTTTAGTAGTCATTCTCAGTGTGTGTGGCACTAATGCAACCCAAACCTTTTTAAATAATTGTGCCTCTATCTTGAATTGAATACATTTACATATAGAAACAGGAAAGGGACAATACATTAACAGAATTAATCAAAAAGCAGACAAAAAATGCTGGGTTAACGCAAATTTTGGGTAAAATATGGACAAAACCAACAGTTGGGTAAAAAAAGGGACCTATTATGCCCCTTTTTACAAGAAGTCTCTGATGTCCCTAGAGTGTGTATGGGAAGTTTCAGCTTAAAATACCCCACACATTACTTTTTATAACTGACCCTCTTAGGCTTTGTTCCAAATGGTGCTGTTTTGGTGACTCATTCATTCATTCATTTTCTTTTCGGCTTAGTCCCTTTATTAATCTGGGGTCGCCACAGCGGGATGAACCGCCAACTTATCCAGCATATGTTTTACGCAGCGGATGCCCTTCCAGCTGCAACCCATCACTGGGAAACATTTATACACACTCATTCACACACATACACTACGGACAATTTTAGCTTACCCAATTCACCTATACCGCATGTCTTTGGACTTGTGGGGGAAACCGGAGCACCCGGAGGAAACCCACGCGAACACGGGGAGAACATGCAAACTCCACACAGAAATGCCAACTGACCCAGCCGAGGCTCGAACCAGCGACCTTCTTGCTGTGAGGCGAACGTGCTACCCACTACGCCACCGCGTCGCCCTGTTTTGGTGACTCATACATTCATTTTCTTTTCAGCTTAGTCCCTTTATTAATCTGGGGTCGCCACAGCGGAATGAACCGCCAACTTATCTAGCATATGTTTTACGCAGCGGATGCCCTTCCAGCTGCAACCCATCACTGGGAAACACCCATAAACTCTCATTCACACTCTTACACTCTGGACAATTTAGCCTACCCAATTCACCTATAGCGCATGTCTTTGGACTGTGGGGGAAACCGGAGGAAACCCACGCGAGCACGGGGAGAACATGCAAACTCCACACAGAAATGCCAACTGACCCAGCGACCTTCTTGCTGTGAGGCGATCGTGCTACCCACTTTGCCACCATGACGCCCCACTTATTGTATTAACATTGGGTAATATATGGACAAACCCAATAGTTGGTTAAAAAATTTAATTTAAATGAAATATTAGCCCAGCATTAAGTATTTCCATATTTGACCGAATGTTGGGTTAATACAATCAAGCATTTTATTTTGTGTGTGTATGATAATACATGTCAACAGTCAATAAGAAATGTTTATTGAGCACCAAATCAGTAAATAAGAAAGATTTCTGAAGCATCATGTGACACTGTAGACTGGAGTTATACATAATTTACAGCAGAACAGCCAAAGCACTTTTTTTCGGAGGGCATATTTTGACTATTCAAAGTTTTCACCCAAGTGAGTTGGTTAAAGCTCCGTCTCAACAGACGTTACCAAACAGGTCCTTCCGGAAAAAAAAGTAGAGCATGAAAAGCTAAAACTAGAGCATAAAAATCACTCTAATTCCCACAGCAGCTGAAACATCTCTTTTTGAGCATTGAGCAATATAGTAATTTACAATATTTGGGAGAAATAAAGATCTTTATACTTCATGCAAACAAAGCAGAATAGCAAACATCAATTTTCAAGGCAAAGCTGGGATGCTAGGAAGGGAGGTTATTTGAGCATGCTAGTGTCGCAGAAAGAAGTGAGATGCTCAATGTGCTGCTAAAGCTGATTCATGACCCATGTCCCATATCTTGGCCAGTCCAGATAACCATCGGCTGTCCTTATTGTGAACCCTGTGAACCGAGGGGCTATGAACATAGCTGGGTGGAAAATCAATGTTTTTACCCAAGCCCCGATGACAATGAAAAGGTCACACTCTATAATCAATACATTGGATTGGGGATATATGAAAAATACATCATAATGGATTAAGAATTATTATATCACCTTAGATTTTAGCTGCATCCCTGAAAAGGCTGATTGCCTGACTGCGGGGTGATAAAAGACGTCCCAATGTGAAGGTTCCTTTAAACGCAACCTTCATGTGTATTCCTCATTTCCTCTGTGATAAAGGATTTGAGCAATCCTTACTTATTAATTTTACTTTATTTTTTGAGAAAACTGTAAATTACATGTAAATTTTGATAGCTAAAAAGGTATTGTAACTGTATTATGCCACTGTCTTCACAACCCAGCAGGCACATGACTTCAACATGATCGTGGGGACGTTGCATTTTGTTTGGAAATGAAAATCGGGTTGACGTCAGAACCCAACATCAGGCCGACGTCAATCTCCAACGTCCAACCTAAAATCAATCAAATATCAACGTCTAATGATGTTACAGCTTGACGTTGTGTGGATGTTACCATTATGATGTCTATCAGACGTTGGATTTTGGTTGCCATAGCTGACGATTAAATGTCAGTATTTGACGTCAATATGATGTTGGTTTAAGATGTTGGCTCGACGTTGGATTTTGGTCACTTTCCAACACAACCTAAAATCAACCAAATATCAATGTCATTTGACATCGTTATTGGATGTCAAAATAGCGTTGTCCCTAGACGCTGACATTGAATTTTGGTCACCTGACGTCACAACCTAAATCTAACCTAATATTAACGTCTTATGACGTTGTGTGCCTGCTGGGAAACAAACGTCTATAGTCATAAAATAATTTTCATAAATAGTCATCAACTATAATGCTTACTGACCCAGAACACATCACTCGCCCATGATATCAGCCATCACTCATGGCATTTCTTTTCTTTTTTTCTTTTTTTTATTACTTTATTTTTCTAAACATCAACACTCATGGCATTTCAACGCAATCTCATGGCACGTTTTAATTGATTGGCTAATTTGGACAATCTCATTTGTACATTTTAGTTCAATTTTCTCATCCACCAATGACAGTTGACTTTAGGGGTGGGGTTTTTGTTTTGGTACTAAGAAATCATTGGCATTTCTTTATGAATTAGTCTTTCTTTTTGGACCAAAATGTAAATATTTACTATCGGTCTGGGTATTTTTGTGTCGTCTAGTAGCTGTTTGGCATCCATAAATTGCCATCTTTTATCCATTGTGGCTAAAACTAATTACTTATCTCATTGGGTGAAAGGCGTTACTTAGCAACATAGAATCCAAAAACATATACACTGGACAAAAAATTGACATTGTGAACATAAAGGCATTAATAAAGTACACATGAAATCAAAACTAACCATATTGATTTTGTTAGCTCACATTGCTGGTTTTGTGGTGAACAATTCATCTGTGCATGTCATTAAAAATAATAAAACAAATTGCCCTTGTAATCTAAAATTAAAATCTAAAAATGCACCTTCTGTTTGTTTTCAGTTAAATTCTCAGATTACGTCTGTCTGAGGTATTGGGCGTGGCTAACATACTTAACCACGCCTCTCCAACTGTCAGTTTTGACAGCGCTATGACAGAAATGGTGAGAAGGAGGTGTCTGTTAGGTTGTAATAACTCTTCTAAAACCCTTTTCCCGATCATTCTGAATGAATTGCCTACTTTACTACATCCAATCAGCTCACAATAGAAAAAAACAAGCCACGCCCACTGTTTTCTCATTTAATATTCCGTTTCTCTAGGAACTGCATCACAATACGAAAAAAAAAAGGTTGTAGCTTCCAGTTCATGTGAACTTTAAGAGACATTTGTTTTATCTAAACAATTTTTTTAACAACAGGAAGTTGTAAACAACAGTTTGCCAATCTAACTATATAAACAGAACATTTTAACATCTTATTTTATAATTGTATAGATAGTGCCTGTGTTACAAGCACCAGCGATCCAACGACTACAGATCGCTGGAGAACTACAAATCTTCCACCAAAAGAACTACAATTCCTGTCATGCACCCCACACACACCTGTTCCAGTTCTCTGTTGATTACACACACACATAGCTGGGAGCTGCTCAAGGACTGATTACACAGACAATATATACTGCTCTGTTTGACACACACTTTGCTGAGTCTTGTAAGCTGTCTAGTTAACATTACGCCTTGCCTTGCACCGACCATTGCGTTCCTTTGCTTGTTTTACGTTGTTTGCCGCCTGGATCGACCACTCACCTGTTATTGACCACTCTTTTGGATTTGTCTGCATGCAACTGTTTGTATCTGAATGACCATTGCCTGCCTGACAACTCTTATTAATAAATCCTGCATTTGGATCCGCGACTCCGTTGTCAGCATCCCCTTCAGTGGCAGTCTGCTTTTGGGGTCAGTTTGGTTCTTTCCTTTGCCCTGTATTGTTTTAAAATGTGTGAAGCTGTTGTTTTGAGTATTGTCTTTATCGGATTATCGATTTGTTTTTTTAGCAATGAACTAAATCTGCTGCAGTTGAGATCCTCTTTTCCTTTTCTCTTGCCTAAAACATGGAGTTTAAATGTCAAGAGTTTTTCACAGCATTACTTATTTATTACTTGATTGATTGACTGTTAAAAAAAGAAAAAAAAATGCTGGGTTCCACACAATCCTTTCATGTCGTCCCAACACAAATCGATTGAATTAACTTAACGGTTTTTACAATTTTTCAAAGTTGATTGAACATAAAACAATTAAGTTGTCCCAAAAAAGCTCAAGAATTGTGTTGTTTCAGCTTATTTTAAATAAATTAGTTTGAACAAGCAGTTAAAAATATTTTTTTTGAGGGTTGATTGATTTGATTAAATGCAGTCTTGGAGATCAGTTTATTTATCCAACCACAAACCTTTTCATCATCATAAAATACCATTTAAAAAGTTGCTAGTAAGTTTCTAGTACATTTTGCAATTAATTAGAAAGACACTGGAAATAATGTATTGAATTTTTTTTTTCCTTTTTTTTTTTTTTTTTTTTTCCCCTTACCCGAGGTCTTTATAATCCTGGACCAGGCTGTATCCTGAGCAGATGCTGTGGTGGTCATGGAGGAGTGGAGAGCATGAGACTAATTCCTGAAAGACCCCAGTGACAGACGAGTCTTCGCATTGATCCCGTGGGCCAGCTTGTACACCCACCGGTGACCTACACACACCTGTAACTTCTCCACAATGGACGTCCAGCGTTTTCAGCCTCTGGCGCCTAGACTGCAGCTCTGCACAGGAAGTTTGGCCAGAGTAGAAATGGTCGTGCTCAACTGAGCCTGGTCTCTCTCTAGGTTTTTTTTTTTCCCTTCACTTTTGTCAATTGGTAAAGTTTTGTTCCTCGCCACTGGCTTGCTTGGTTTGGGACTTGTGGAGCTGCGCATTGATGGATTTGCTCTTCAGTGTTTGGACTTTCAGCAGTGAAAATTAAACCGCACTGAACTGAACTGAACTTCAACTCAAAAAAATTGACTGACAGTTTCAATTGACTAAAACTTCTATGTTAAGCTGATTTGACACAACTACATTGTAAAAGTGCTATAGAAATAAGGATGAGTTGAATTAATATTTTAAAGCAGACTTTCGAAGCACAAGGCCTCATATACAGTAGTGGTTATGGTCTATAAATAACTAGATCCTAAGATGACGACGTTGAAGAACGCTAACATTTAAAAGGCGCTGCAAATGAACATCTCTCCATCTCTCTGTAATTGAATGCTGTTTACTTCATTGAAAAACAGGGACATTCAGGAACACCCATGTTTAAGTAGGGCAGCAACAAACTTTTTTTTAAGGGAAACTGGGTTGTAATAAGCCTGGGGAACTAAAACTACCTTGTTTTTGTAGCTTTTGAAACCTAAAATTTGGAAAATGAGAACATCTGGAGCAATATTAACTTACATGGTAGGAGTCTGTCACTGATATTATCGGGCTGAATAACAGTTTTAATTATTTCAATCCTAAAATGCCAGGAGCAATCCCAGTCACCAACCGCGCACCGTTATTTCAGCCGACTGCTATCGAAGCTGCTGCAGTGGGTGATGAGATGCTCTTTAGACGCCTCACTCCTCGGATGCAGAGACCTGAGTGCTGGCTCTACGGCTGAGGGAACGTTTCATTATTGATGAGGCCACATTCTGACCATCTCTGCTGTGGAGGAGGATGGTGCAGCCCAGGCTGACTCAGCGTTTTTTTCCTGTCCGCCACTCAGACTGATCAGCCGTGTCAGCGTTTCATGGGGTTTGGTGGGAGAGGAAAGAATGAGTTATCTCAGTTTGGAGGCCAGGCCCTATAATCGCTGTTGTGTTTTTAACATGCAGACATGTGGGCTGGTAGGAGTTTTGTTTCAAACGTTCATATTGAAGGGTTGGAAAATGACATTTTTTGCTTTTAATTGCTCACCCTCATGTCATTTCTCTTTATTTGAAAAAAAAAAAAAAGGAATATTTTTAATAATTTACTGAGCACTCTTTTCCACACTGATTGGAGAAAGAGGCTGTTTAAAAGCTTAAAAAGATTCAAATCACCATAAAAGTATAATAAACAGTCTGCATGAGTTTTGTGCTATTTTAAACCTAATATTCATAACTGGGTTTTTATCATTAACTAAAACCATATAAGATAAAACATAAAATAAAACATAGAAAATAAACATTAGCTGGGAATATATATAGGCAACATTTCTCTTCATTTAGTTTCAGTTGAGGTACTAAATTAATCAGACTAAATAAAAACTACACAAAAAATTACCTTAAAATAAAAAAATTTAAATAAAATGCAATTAGAAAGAGATAATAAAAATCGATTGTAAATTGTACAACTTAAAAAAACGACAAATTGTAACACTTAAAAAAACATTTATTTGTACATTAACATTGGTTAATGACTAATTCGTTATAAAACGTATTAATATTACATTACAACAATGAGCAATATATTTCTTATATTGCATTAATATATCAGTATTTTTGTTTCATGTTAGTGTAATTTACTAATGTTAACGCATTACATTACAAATCCTTATTGTAATGGGTATACAATATATCATTGATACTAAAATAAGATCATACGATACGATACCACTATATCAAATACATTATATAGTATTATGTAATATTATATGTTAATATTTCATAAAATGAAACATTACATAACAAATCCTCATTGTAATGTGTATATAATATGTAATTAATGCTAAAATAAGACTATACTATACTGTACTATAAGAAACTATACTATACTATAAGAAAATATTATAATTTTATGAGGGACAGCCCATAATTTCCATTGTTTTTGTCTGCCACAGCTGTGCCTGGCAAATAAGGCTTCATGAGAGTCGTTTTTAACATGAACATTAGCTGATAAAATGTTATTAGCATAAGTTGTTAAAAAAAATGTTGCATTCATTTATTTGACTTTTTGTTCTTTTAACCTTTAGTTTGTCCTTCCTTGTTTTGCTTATGTTAGTTCCTGTTTCCTTTCTTCTAATTTCAAGTTTGTTTGTATGGTTGCTCACTGGTTCAATGATTCAGTTCACCAGTGCCTTGTTTAGTTGTTGTTGTTTTAGTTCTTTGTTCAGTATTGTCCTTGTAAATGTGTAAAGATGTTACATTGTCTCCTGCACTTCTCTGTTTTATAAAGGAGATGGCTGCAAATAGATTCTCATCTACATAACTGAACCTTTAGTTATCAGTTAGTTATAACCTTTAAGGTTTGTAATGGTAAAAGCCAACCCAGGCTCATACTGAAAACGTACTGTTATATACATTTCTGGAGAGCACCAAATACGTCCCAGGAGTTATGTTTTTTTGCAGCTTTTGTTTTCACGAATCTACCAGAGGCCGCTGTGTACGCTTTTTAGATCTCAAATTTCTCTTGCGAGTGAGATTCGCTCCTGCTGTTCTCACATAAATCCACCAGAGGCCGCTGTCGACTGACTGACTGATCGACTGACCCACCCTCCTCCTTCCCTAAACCCAACCAATAGCGTTTTCAAACGCACAGATTGACCAGCGAACACCAACTTCCCTAAACCCAACCGACAGTGTTTTCAAAAGCAATCCAGAAAAAGAAAAGCCCTCGCGGCAGCCTAATTTTTACCACGTTTTCAGATTTTACCACTTTCTCACCCTGTTATTCATTTGTTTATTTTATTTTTTGGCTTTTGTTTTTGTCTTACCTGCTTTCTGGAACTGTTCTTCACCGGACTCGAACCGTGTCGTCACGGTCAACTCCGCTCTGCATCTCAAATCCTCTGACGTATGCAGGGAGCCACTGGACAAACTGGTAACAGCGGGAAAGCTGTCCATACGGAGGTAAGCTGTCAGCTAGTAAGCGCGAAAAGGAATGGCATCATACTGCCCCGTAGGGTTTGTTTTAAAGATGAAATGTAGCCATACGTACATCTGGCTACATAATTCGTGATCTCCAGAAATGTATATAGGGCTACGTTTTTAGAATGAGCCTATGTTGGTAAAAACGCCTTAATTTCTGTCCAGTTCTCACACAAACCTTTCGTATGACTTTAAATAGTGGGCTACATTTGTGACTCTTGTGCTTTACGAATTATAAAAGCCGTAATCATACAAAAATGTAATGAAAATACCGTCCAGCCTCATTTTCATTGTTTCTCAAAATAAATTATATTAAGGCGTACAGTAAAATTTGCAAATTCATTCAGGTCTGGCTGACATTTTGGGATTTTCTGAGGTGAATTATCTTCATAATCGCATGACAATGCTTAAATGCAAACTGTCAGTCAATGCACATTTTCACATACACATGCACACACCCATGGGCATACATACGCTCAGCTGCTTGTCTATAATTTATTCCTTTCATGACCCAAAGGACTAATGAAATAGCAAATGCCTTTATGACGTGAATGCCCGCCTAGCCGCATTCCTTCCCACAAGCAGGGCTGATGTGCTCAGCCCCTTCAGCTTAATTAGGATTTTATTCCTCAGGGAGTCCAGCAAGAACAAATAGATGGTGGGCAATAGGCACAAGCTTGGCTTAGTGCAGAGAATGCCACACTGATCAATCATGTTGTGCTCTTATAGAATGGTATTGGGAAAACATATATGGTAAAAAGCTAAAATAGTGTACATTCAGGTGTGGGTGAATGAAATGACTATACAAAATGACTCGAGATTATTTTGAGTATGCGCATAGCAAATTTTCTATGCAACTGAGCCATTTTAATTCAAGCTTCCTGTCTATTTACATGCAAATAGATCAGTCCTGTTATCATTAATATGCCTAGCTGAATAATAATAGTTTAAAAAGTGAAAAGCCGGCCCATTGGAACAAAACAGAGACTCCACACGGGATCATTAATATGCACGCCCCAGGCAGCGTTGGATTGGCCATAATGTTTCCTAGTGAGATTACAACAATTATAATTTCCCTCTTATTTTTAAGCTTATCTAAGCTTGTATTATACTTACTATGTATGTGGGACTCTTATTTTGAAAATAGGATAAGCTTCATAGAAGAGTTAAAGAGCAGTTTTGTGAAGCAGACAGCCATGTGTCATCTCATCTGTTTATAGTGCATCAGAACACAAAATGCAGGATATACGGATTGCAAATTTATTCAATGCCACCCTCAAGAGGCATACGGTATATTTAAATAAATCTTTTATTAATTTAATGCGTTAATGATGACATTTGCCTTGTATATGTTTGTAAATAGCAACAGACACGTCTATGTTTGTAGAGTCTTTAATATAATGCTTAGTATAAGTGTTTAATGGACTTTTATGCATAGTGTCATATTACTCAGCTTTTACTTTGAGTAAAAGGACATCAATTAAATTTTAAGCTTAGTTTATGCATAGGTTGGCATTAACTCAACCCAGGCTCATTCTGAAGACGTACCCCTATATACATTTCTGCAGAGCGCCAAATACGTCCCAGGAGGTAAGTTTTTTTCAGTTTTTGCGAATCCACCAGAGGCCACTGTGTACGCTTTTTGAGATCTCAAATTTCTCTCGCGAGTGCCATTCGCGCCTGCTGTTCTCACGTAAATCCACCAGAGGCCGCTGTCGATTGACTGACTGACTGACTGACTGACTGACCCACCTCCTTCTCTAAATCCAGCCGATAGTGTTTTCAAAAGCATTGATTGACCAGCGCCCACCCACTTCCCTAAACCCAACCGACAGTGTTTTCAAAAGCAATCCAGAAAAAGAAAAGCTCTCGCGGCAGCCTGATTTTTACCACGTTTTCAGATTTTACCACATTCTCACCCTGTTATTTACTTGTTTATTTTATTTTTTGGCTTTTGTTTTACCTGCTTTCTGGAACCATTCTTCGCTGGACTCAAACCCCATTGCCACAATCAACTCCGCTCGAGGTTACAAGTCTGCCGACATACACGGCGAGCCACTGGACAAACTGGTAACAGCGGAAAAGCCATTCACATGTAGGTAAGCGGTCAGCTGGTAATCGCAAAAAATAACAGCGTCATACCACTTGTAGAGTTCATTTTAAAGGTGCTGTATATACGTTTTTGACTCTTCTAAAGCATAAATATACCATAATATGTTTGCAGATATTTAAGAAACATGTCAAGTGAACATTCTTGTTTATCTGAAAAACAAGGTTGAAGTCTGAAAATGGGAGTTCCGTGCCGGAACGGCTGTCTTTGTTTTGGTTCTTTTAACCTGCCCAATGCCACTTTAGCCAATTATATTTCAGCACCCCGGGTTGCCTTGATGGAAAATTGCGTATTTCATTTAATCATTCTGAAAGGCTCTTAAAGCATGTGCCCGTGACCGAAATGCGACCTCCTGTGGACAGTAGCAGACTCCGAAATGAGATGCAGATTCAGAGTTCCACATGAGGTTATTAATTAGCAAATAATATAAATATTATGAGCGTAAACATTAGGTGAGCAGGTTACATTGTAACCCCGTGTCCTAACAACACGCTACATGATGAGATTTGCAGTGATAAGCAATTTGAATATTTACTCACTCATGAAATGGTAAGGTTTATAATCTAATTAATACATATTAAACCTCTTTATTATTATTAAATGTACACGCTGAGTCACTGATATGTGTTGGTTTGCATTATTTCACAGTTCTAAAGTTAAATTTCAAACGGTTCATTTTTTCTTTTCAAGATCTGAGGTGAACTATCTGCTGCTGCTTTCAGTAGTATGGCAAAAAATGTTATGTAAAATGACATTCAAATTCACATTGTTCGCATTTAACACTGAATAAAGCACATGAGGTGTACCTGAGGTGATCATTGTCAGTTTTCTGATGTTCAGCTGCAAGAAATAGAAGCCGTTTCTCTTCGAGGTGTTGGTTAGAACAAAAACTCCTTTTAATATGGAGAATATTCCTTCTATCGCGTGCCGTTGCTTTTATTTAGAACACGATTTAAATCAGCCTTTAGGCTCGATCATCAGACTCGCTCCTTTTGGTCCTCAATCTGGCAACCTGCGCTTGCATTTGTTTTGATCCAGGAATGCAATACCTAGTGCAACCACTGGGTGTCAAACTTACAAACTGCACCTTTAAAGATGAAATGAAGCCTTACCTCTGGCTACATAATTCGCGATCTCCAGACATGTATATAGGGCTACGTTTTCAGAATGAGCCTATGTTGCATTAATTTGCTAAACCCACAACATACAACTCTAAATACATCTCTGTTGGCTCTTTTTGTTGAGTATAATCATAATTTAGCCTATATTTCATCCACAACACAACTCAGGAGCAAACTAGGAATATAGCTTGTTAATATTCACAACCATTTTAAATGGTTTAAACCAACCATATAATATTAGGGCAAATTCCTTGTGTGTATATGGAACTGTAATACCTTTCTGGATAAATTACCTTACCTTAGCCACATTTATAGAGATTCTAGTGGCCTGGTGGTTAGAGTGTTGGACTCGTGATCCGAAGGTTGCTGGTTCGATACTCGGTACCAGCGGGAATTGGGGGTGGGGGGAGTGAATGACCAGCACTCTCCACCACCCTCAATACCACGACTGAGGTGAGTCCCTTGAGCAAGGCACCGTTCCCCCCAACTGCTCCCCGGGCGCCGCAGCATGGCTGCCCACTGCTCCGGGTGTGTGTTCACGGTATGTGTGTGTTCACTAACTGTGTGTGTGCACTTGGATGGGTTAAATGCAGAGCACAAATTCCAAGTATGGGACACCATACTTGGCCACACTACACTTCACTTCACTTCACTTATACTGTATTAATGCATTCTATGGCACCTTTAGAGGTATTTAACATATGGATATTACTATGTTGTAACAAAAGTATTTCTGTAAATTCAATATATTGCCAACAAACATCCAGATGCTGTCCACACTGCATTTAAATGAATATATAAATATGTGTTCTTTCCTCCAATAACAAAATTAACCCCCCCAAAAATATGAAAGCACCTGATAATACTGATGTGAGTATGTTTGCACCAGCTATGCAATTCAGCAGCATAATGTCAACAGATGTGATCATTAAAATGACAATGTTGTAATGCTTTGATTATATGTAAGACTACAGACTATATACTGTAGATCGGGCTTTGTAAAACAGTGTTGGGGAAGTTACTGTGAAACTGTACTATAGCTTGATATGCTACAAGCTACTCATCAGGAAAGAAGGCTAAGCTACTGTCAAACAACACTACAAAAAAAGTAGTTAGCTACATCTACAAGTTACTTCTTAAAGGTATCTAGTTACATTGAAGCTAAACTTTTTCACAATGATGTATAACACAAAAACATAAACATTGAGGAACTCTTTAAGCCATAGGTCTCAATCTCGATTCCTGGAGGGCCGCAGCTCTGCACAGTTTTGCTCCAACCCTAATCAAACACAGCTGATCCAACTAATCAAGGTGTTCAAGACTACTAGGCTGCGTCTGAAACCGCCTACTACTCAGTAGGTATTGCATTTAAATTTAAACGTACTACTCGGCCGTTAGAAAAATAAGTTCTATACAGTATGAATGGAACTCGGATGTACTGCATCCGCCATTTTGTCATGATCACGTGACCTACCCTCGTGAGTTGCGTCGCTTCATTTCCATTCATGAATTCTCTCGCGGGGCATCATGGGATAGCGCAGCGTGCATGGGATGCACATTTCAGAATCTCGCCGGAAGTAGTAGGTCATCTGGGCACTTCTCGCATATGGATTTTTGAATTCTATGAATTCGGACATACTACTCGGCTCGCATACTGATTTTAGCGTACTATATAGTATGGAAGTATGGGGTTTTGGATGCAGCCCTAGAGACTATTAAGCAGGTGTGAGTTGGAGGAGGTTGGAGCTAAACTATGCAGAGCTGCGGCCCTCCAGGAATTGAGTTTAAGACCACTGCGGTACAATCATGACAATGGTAAACAGTACAATACAATTATGATGTCAAACCTTAATTTTTATGACACATACACAGGTTTCACATTTTTCAATTAGAATGTCAAGAGTCAACGTATTAAAATGCAACAAATGGAGCATTGCAATAGCAAAATAATTAATTTAGATTAAGCACATGGTAACATTTTCCAAAAAAATTAAAAACAACTGTGACGTATGGTTCCATTTTGCAAATAAATTTTATTGAAGCCCCAAGAAAATTGTTCTTACTTCAGGTTAATTGCAAATCTATGCATTGAATTTCAACTGTTGTTACCGTGATGTGATATATACACTGTTGTAGTATGTGATCTTGTTAGACAATGTTTTGCTGCTTCAGATCATTGCAGATTTACTAAATGGAATGTAGCTATTGTCAAGCTAAACGTAGCTAGCTACTGGAAAAGCTACATTGTTTTATAAGCAGCTGAACTACTGAAAAAGCTACACTAATAGCTAAGTTTATTACGCTTGGTACATCCAAACACTGTTTGTAAAGCTGTTGTAATGTTCACTAGCAATTAAAAAGTGCGTAATACATTCAAATGTTTCATAAATACAGCCCTTGTATGGGAGTTGTCAACACATTTTCATGTTATACAACAGAATGGAGTCAAATGAAACAGATAAGAAACACCACAAAACAGCATTCGATTCTTCAACTGACTTCCACATTATGCCACTTCCTGGAGAGAAATATCATTCAGGATCTGGCCTCTGTTAGTTAAAGAAAGAATGTATTGAGATTAAATATTAAATACTACTTAAAGTAATTAAAAAAAGATTTTATTTTACATATACAGTGCAAGGCCATTTTTTTCACCTTTATTGTCTCTGAATTGTAATAAAAGGAATGAAATTCGAGTTCCGTCTTGTGAGCTTAATATTTGATAAGACATGTGATGGGACTATGAAAATACTACAAAACAGGAACGATCCAGCCGCTCGCCAATGTGACTGAGAACACGATCCCAGTTGCGTGTTCAGCTTACATGGCTTTGTTTAGGGATGTGTACAATCGCTAAATATTTCATGACACGCCAAATAAGCGGTATTACACAACACAATGCATCTTCGTTACAACTTCATTCTCCTCTCTTGAGAAACGTATTGTGCCATAATTATGCCGTAGGTAGGGGTGATTAATTTTTTAATAGATTCAATGTTTTATTCATCGTCGCGCTGGCTCTTTGGCGAATGAAACTGGAGACCCAACCAGGGTCGCATCTGCAGTGGCTGAATCTTTACAGGGAGATGCAAGTGCACATCTGCTTGTTCAAATGCACTAACCTCATTCAAATTGCCTTAATACATGTAAATGTGCTTGACTGCCTGAATAATTTTGCATGGAGGTTATTTGAGCCGTGCCGCCAAGGTGTGTTTCCATTAAAGCCAGTCTGACTGGTTTTGTCTCTGTCTTTTAATCTCTTTACCAACATGGTGGTATCTTCATTATGCATTAAGACAGAAGATAAACTGCATGCTTACCCAAAGAGTCCTGATGTTGAACATCTACAGAGACTGTGTTGGCAGAAAGTGTCAACTGGAGATTGAGGGGTTAGGTATATAGCCACGTCATTAATTCCCAGTGTCCAGGGTGTCACAATTCCCAGAGTTACTGTTAAACATTACCAATTAATGTGATGAGTAGTTTATTACCAAAGAATTTAACTTAGAGGACTGTCTAATTTAATAAGATATCAGTCAACGGGCTTTGGTTGTTGTTTGAGCTGGATAAATACGAGATCTCTGGACAAATCAGACAACTGCTATGCTGAGTTTAGACTACAAGATATTTTTGTCTGTAATGACTGTGCCAAATCATATGATTATGACTCAACAATTCTTGTCCTGTCACAGACAAGAAACATGACTACACTTTGGCTCCAACCAATCATCACTTGCCATCTTTAACAATGTGTGAGATGTCAACAAGAAGGTCAGTTTAGGAATTGACCTCCAAAAAAAAAAAAAAAAAAATAGGCAGCAGAAGTATTATTGCCAAGCATTTCCACAATTGAACCCTGTAGCACCATTTCTCCCTTTTCGTTTGCCTTGTTTGAAAGTTGTGTATGGAAGAGCTTCTGTGCTCCAGTTGGTCCCATTGATAGAACCAAAATCCCTTTCAAGGTAAGTCTGTTCACTCTGCGGCCATATTTGCAACGCCCCAGGCATCTCATCCAAGACTAAAGCCCTATCCAAATAAATGGGGGAATCCAAAATCTCAAAAACCACTTGCTAAACTTGCAATTAAATTACATATTTCAAATCACCAATAAAATCTGAAGTGAAATCTGAAGTGCTGTTGCTTAAAGCGCACCTAAGATGCAAAATCAACTTTTTGGAAGCTGTTTGGACAGAACTGCTTGCAGGTATAGTGTGTCCACACTCACATTGGAGTGATATAAACACAACAAGTCTCTTTTAAAAAATGTCCTGACGTTAAAATACATCCAAATTCCAGTAATTTTGAGGCCCACTGTAACGTGGTTTTCCCCACCCACTGATATTGATTGACAGGCACATATTAACATGTCTCCATAGTAACGCATATAATCATGTCTACAAGACAGGACTTGCAAAGAAACTGTTATTAAAAGATCTGTTGAACTCTCGATGATCAGCTGCACCTCAAGAAAGAGTTTTACAAGTTTAAAACATTTTTAAAACATGTTTGTAATAAAGAAAAAAAAGTAAAATCACTATGTAATTCATAACTGCTGGAATCACCACAGCCGCATAGTGTAAGTACAACTATACACAAAGACGTTTCAAACACACAACAGTAGTCCCAGTTTGTGGACATTAAATCTGGTTTATTTTGTACGGTAGCATAATGGATATACATACAGCAGTGTATATTAACTTGTATTCTGTCACATTTGTCACAAGTAGACGTGCAAAAACAGTCCAATGTTAAACGTGTGTGTGTGCGTGTGTGTGTGTACTGTGAACTTTGTAACGGCATTTGTGTGTGACTCATCATTGCAGCAAGGCTTGAAAAAACTCCACAACAATGTCCTGTTTCAGTCTGTGTTTTTATTTACTCAGAAACTGTATCTCTGCTTCTTTCGTGTCTGTCTCTGTCACTGTGCATTTTATCTGACATGACGCATGAGAAGCAGACACGAACATCGAAACGGTGGACGGGGTGAACCAGCTCATTTGCATTTAAAGGCACACACTGCAAAACAGCTACAATTTCATCTGACCCCAAAATTTACAGCATTTTCAGCAGCGTATAATAAATTATCTGATGGGTATTTTGAGCTAAAACTTTACAGACACATTCTAGAGACACCAAAGATTTAGCTTATATCTTGTAAAAGGGGTAAAATAGGCCTTTAAATCTTAGTTACTTTTTAAAAAAACTTAATTTCCAGTTTACTCCAATCTCCTTTATGGCTGTAAACATTAGAATACCAGAGACAAAAACTAAGCAAACACTGAAGGAAACACTGAGGACTCTGAAAGGACACAATATGTGATGGGATGTGTTGTGATGTTTTGTTTTTTTCCTGTCAAAATCAACGCAAGCACATATTGATTGCTAAGCGACTGAGCTTGCTGTAACAAACAAGCGAATCTGTACAGACTCCTCCCCCACAGAAGTGAGTGGCTATAAAGACTGGCGATTGGCTATTTCGACCGGAAGCCGGGACTTCCTTTGCTGTGGCGGCCATACTGAGCGTTGCACTTTTCCCTATTCATAATGTTTGCATATCTATAGCCTTTGATAGAATCCATTATAGAGAACTGAATAAAAATTAAACATGCTAGTCTTTCTTTTTAGACATTGGAACCAGAAACACTTCCCTGAACAATGCAAGAAGAATGGCATCTGTCTGTCTGTTTCTCCCTTATTCCATTAGCATATGTCACTTGGATTTGGATCATTGTCAGCCAGTATGGCCAGTTTGAATATACTCAGAACTGGTGTATCCATTGATGTAGTGTCTGTGACACCACCCATAGGTTTCTGAAGAGCTACAAGTGCCTGCCATCGCCGTCTTGTCCGCACGTCATCTCGCAGACTGCACATCACTCTGGGGTAACCGAAAATGGGTAAAAATGTTGGGCTTGGGCAGAACAATATGCCTATATCAGTTTTGCTTTAGGTAAAAATCTTAATACTTCATTAAACGCAATTCGTTTGTGTTCTGACCACATCTGCTTGGTTGTAGCTACTATATCAATAATGTGTTTACTGAGTTTTTTTTTTTTTAAAACACAGTTTCAATGCACTGAGACACTAAGCATTGTTCTTATGACATTTTTCTACAGAAGTAAAACGCTAATTGAATCCAAATACTTATAGTCAAAAGCCAATAGACTGTCTAAAGCCACGTAAAACGAAAGTACAAATACGAAATATATATATATGCTGAGTTCAGCAGCTAGAATCAGCTGAGGTGACTGCCACGACCCTTAATTCTGCAGAATTTTAAGGCTTAATATAAATGAAACGGATAAGTTATTAAAAAAATGAACCCCCCTCACTGTTGTCATGAAGTGTAATATTAGCTATATACACCAAAATCATTTTTTGTACCAGGCTGTAAACACCTTTTTGTCTGCTACAAAGTTGGGCATTTTAAAACTGGAGTCAATGGAAATTTGCTCTGTTTTATAACCATCCCCCAGTGGCCAGTCAATGAATTGCAGTTTCAGTTACTTCCATGTTAGCTTCATGAGGTAGAGTGGTTGCCGCTTGTGAGATACACACCTCTACCAAGATGGACGCTTAATATGCTCAAGACTCAGCAAGCTTTTTCATGTTTAAAAGAAGTCTGAACATAGACATCTTGGCTAAAACAAGTCTATATCTGGGCAGTCAGTGAAAATCTAATACTGTAAATGTCTAAGAATTGCCGAAAACTAGACTAGTTATCAAATACATAGGAATGAATGACTACACGTGTGAAGTCTGGCTAATCTGTGTATTTGATGACTAGTCTAGTTTTGAGCTATTCTTTGACGTCTATTCAAATTTCAGCCCAAATTTAGTCTTGTTTTAGGCAAAACATCTGTGTTTGGATATGTATTAGATGTCTATTGCTTGGTGGGAAGCCAGT
>CAIGQV010018552.1:1551012-1574900 GCA_903798115.1 Danio jaintianensis | reverse complement strand
ATCTATCTATCTATCTATCTATCTATCTATCTATCTATCTATCTATCTATCTATCTATCTATCTATCTATCTATCCATTCATCCATCCATCCATATATCTATCCGTATATCTATCCATCCAGCTATCTGTCTATGCATCTATACATCTAGACATATAGCTCATCCATCCATGCATCCATCCATCATCTATCCAGCTATCCATCTATCCATCTAGACATATAGCTGATCCATCCATCCATCCATCCATCCAAACATCCATCCATCCATCTATCTATCTATTACGTGGCGTTTTACCTGGCTATATTTTTATTCACTAATCCTAATGCTTGCTGACCTTCTAGGGCGGAGATTTCAGTTTGAAGACGTAAAGGGTAAAGGCGGAACCTCGTTACTCAAATGACCTTAAAGGGCAGACACATATTTATGAATCACATCCAAATGAGGACGAAGTGGGCGGGTACAACAAGCTCTGAGACCAATTGCATGCCGTGTGCTCAGCCAGCGTGGGCGGAACAGCCGCCTTGTGAGGTTCCCGTGGGCGTGGTCTGACGTATGGAGGCGGGGGTTTAACCGGAAGTGTGTGTGGACTGGGTCTCCTTGTCATTTGGCTTCAGTAGATTGTGCCGTGAAGAGGAGAAGAAGGACAGCAACGGCAGCGCAGCGAAGGGAGCAGCAGTGCGCTGGTGAAAAAAAAGACAGCGAAAGGAAAAAATAACAATGAAAAGGACGCACGAACGCTTTGCAGTTCACCAGTAACTAAACTAGTCCTTTTATATTGAAGTCAATGACGTAGAATCGTCTACGCAAGTGCTTTAAAGGTTAGCAGCTGGCTAAAGCGAGACAGGGCTGTGTCATTGAGAAGACAGGACACGTCAAGACGAGGAAGGGAGAAAAAAAATAGACACTGCTGTCGGATTAAAGATCCCCACTTCATAATATCAGATCACCAGTTTATTCGAGCTTCTGCGTTAGTTTGCGTTGTGGTAATATCTGGAACGAGTGTCTGCCCTCAGTCATCGCTCGGATCAGCTACTAAGGTGAAAAGGGAATTTATTTATTGATTTTTGTGAACGTGTTTCTGATAAATCCCTAACGTTACGTGTGTATTGTGGTTTTATGTGTCAGAAATCGTACATTATTGTGAGTATTGTAGCGCTCGAGCAGAAGACGTCATCATTTTTCAGCTCGAAGGGTTCGTTCGTTGAAAAGATAAGGGAACTGTATATACATTTTCCTTAGCTGATAATTGAAATTAAACCAATAACATTGGTATTTTATCGTGTGAGCTATCTGAGCGTAATGTTTCTGCGTCAGAAAACACGGCCTTTCGGTTGATATGAAGCCTTTTAGCAGTTCCTGTTGAATACGCCGGTAGCCAGTTAGCTGCTAGCTGAAGAGACGTCACGAATCTATAATTAGAGCCTGAGAGACATTTATAACTTGTGTTATTACCAGTATGGTATACTATTAGACAACGTCAACATGGTCAGAGAATGTATGATATGTTCGCATATATCTGTCTTGTCAGTATTTGTGACGTCGGGTGGCGTAGTGCCACATAGTCTCTCACCAAAGGGTGTCCTCCGTGTTTCCAGTGTGTCATGAATAATGTTGTGCAACTGCGTCATGTGAGTATTTTAACCATGGACGTACCTTCTTTTTCAGGGCATAGGAAGCAAGAATAACAGTTGGGACCAAGTTAAACTGGAGAACATAAATGGGGGATTACGGGTTTGGAGTCTTAGTGCAGAACAACACTGGCAACAAGTCTGCTTTCCCAGTACGAATCCACCCTCACCTGCAACCGCCACATCACCACCCCAATGCAACCGCCAGCCCCACCGCTTTCATAAACAGCACCCCGGCGGGGAATGGCAGCAGCAACGCTTCGACCTGGCTGTTCCCAGCAGCTGGAGGTCACAACAACATGCAAGATGAAATTTTGGGCTCAGATAAGCCCAAGGTACAGCAGCAGGAGCTGCAAGAGACCCAAGACAAACAGCAGCAGCAGCAGCTCTCACCTGGACATCAGGAGAGCGCCATCATCTCTGAGCTGGAAAAGGCTCGTGCCGAAGAGGGTAAAGTGGAGAGTGGGTCATCTGAGGGGACCAATGGCAAGGAGAAGCTGCGTTTGGAGTCGCCAGTGCTGACACCCTTTGACTATCAGGAGCCCTCGGGACTGGGCACAGCAGCCCAGTCCAGCACCTCCTCCTCCCTGACCAGCTTCAACAACTGGTCGGCTGCTATTCCCGCCACCCCCTCCACCATTATCAACGAGGACATCAGCTTCTTCAACCCAGCCGCCTCGGCCAACAATGCCCCTCTACTGTTCCAGAACTTCTCCCATCACGTCAGCCCGGGCTTCGGTGGCAACTTCTCCCCTCAGATCGGCCCCATCTCCCAGCACCACCCACCCCACCCCCACTTCCAGAACCCTCACAGTCAGCACCAGCAGCATCGTCGCTCTCCTGCCAGTCCTCATCCGCCACCGTTCCCCCACCGCAGCGCCCCCTTTGGCCAGCTGCCGCATCTCTCCAACAACCTGAGCAAGCCTCCCTCACCCTGGGGCAGCTACCAGAGCCCCTCGCCCTCTCCTTCTTCTACATCCTGGAGCCCAGGTGGGGGTTATGGTGGTTGGGGCGGCTCTCAGGGCCGCGAGTACCGCCGAGGCCTGAACGGGGGCATGACACCACTCAACTCCATTTCTCCACTCAAGAAGACCTTTCCAAACAACCACATGCCCCAGCAGAAATACTCCCGTGCCAGTCCCGGCTTCAATCCTAAATCCTGGATGGATGACAGGAGCGAGAACATCTTCCCATTCCAGGTATGTGTACTTGACGTGATGATCGGCTTTAAAATGGGTTACAATGACTAGTGATTGATTGCTTTACACCAAGGACGGTAACTATAACTGTAGCTATAAAGGTTTAAAGGGAATTCGAAGCTGACAAGGAGGTCTGTTAATAAAACACGACTGCCTTTGCGTTAGGTCAGGTCATCTTATGCAATTAACATGAAGAATGAGGGCCTTTACATCAACATGTACACACAGTGAAGAGTGCACTTCCTGTTTTTGCAGATTCCTATTGGAATGCCTGGATTTTGCATGCAAAATTAGCAGAACAATTGTAATTATCACTGTCACTATAACTTTTTTTCAGTGGATAAATAATAAAACACTGACAGCCAACCACAATCCTCTGAAATTTAAAGAGCTTAGAATAAAAAGAGTGTTCTCGTCCATTGATGTGGGTGCTATCATTAGTATGGTTATCGTTCTTGGTGTGAAAAGGCATTAACTGTGCCAAAATGTACTCAAAGCTTTCTCACTGCCCTTTTTAAAGTCTTGGTTTGTCAAAGAGTGGTAATAATATTGTGATAAGAGGTATTGTACATCTCTGTGTATTCCAATTGGTAGTCGCCCCGACGTGTCACTGTTGATTTGCATTTAAGCTCTGCTCAGCTTTCTCATGTCGCCAACAGTCACTACTGCTTATGTCATCAGAAATCATCAGTTTACATTCATCAAGAAGGATGTTGCACGTTGCTTTTCTGCAGTCAGTTTCAGCATGAAACACATGGATCATTGTTTTTATTTTTTGTGTCGGCACAGCTCCAATTTGCCTGTTTCAGCTCTCCCATGGCACATTGTGACAAATTCTGCTTGAGTCGGGCCCAAAGCAACATGTGCCAGAGGCTTGGATGACTAACTTTGCCCTGCCTGTTTTGTTTTACAAAGAGCTCTATGAGATTTTAGTTGCTGACAACAGCTCAAAACACGAAGAGTTGCCTACAATGATAGTCTCTGGGTTGGGTTGATTCTAGGCAAATTATTGTAATGGTAGGCATTGTCTTTTTGACCCACTTGATTACATTTACATAAGCCATTACATTAATCGTAGTAGGTTTTTAAATGTCGGCCAACCTGTTTTATTCTTGCTGGTATATTTTTGGTGTCGTGCTTGACACCAAAAATGGAGCTAGGAGAGATTAATGAGATATTTAGATCTATTAAAGCGATATACAGTACGAAAAGGAAGTTCAGGATGCAACAGCAATGGTTTAACAGGGTTGTGTTTATAAGTTGTATTAGAACCAGTCATATTTGTTATTTAGAGTGTGTGTATGTGTTGGAGGGTGGAGCCATGGTGGAAAGATCCCTAAGAACTCAATACTTGCATACATTATGTTAAAGTGTTTCTTTCTAGATAACGTTTCACATGACCAAAGTACAGGAGCCATGATGTGTTTTGAGTATAGTCACAGTTAAAGGATGTTGTTAGGCATGGTATACACAATTAGTTTACCTTATTTTTGCTTTTATTGCTGAAATGATTCTTTGAGTAATTCGAGTCACTCCAATATAAACAAAAAAAAAAATCGCCTCAAGGCTTCGCTTAGTCCCTTTAACTGCACGTGAAGCACTGCATTTTCTCACAGACCATTATTATTGACACACAACCTGCTCTGTACTGTGATGTAAACACAGAAGATGCCGCAGAGTGAAAACACCACAGGGTCGAGGAGAAAATTCAAGAACGCCAAAGAACGCTTCCCACGTTTGAGATCATTTCAAACTAATGCCTGCTTCACACATTCTCTATCTTCAGTGTGTGTGGTGGTACTTTTTTTTCTTTCTTCACACATATGTTAACTGGTTGCTACTGTAGGTTAATGTTAGCGCTTTCACACTGCATGCAGTTCCAGGAGCAGTGCAGCGTTTGCTTCCACTCCAAGTCTATTTTAGCTGTGCTGCATGTGAGAACAGCTAGTCGTTTGTGGGGAAAATGAACAATGATTGATGCAAAATAGTGATAATGTCGTCATGTGCATAATTTAGGTGCATAATTAGTTTTTTCTAGTTACTAAATATCAAGGGGAAAAAAATAAACTAGTATAGCTAATAAATGGCAAAATGTGAACAAATATGATTTTTCCTCATGAAATATTTCATATAGTTTGAGGCCAGACATTGGAGACATTCGAATCTCAGCTGGTGATCACATGACCAGCTGTTTGTCAGAGAACTAACTTACTCAAAAACAAGGTGATATAGATGGTACTTGGGCTGTTTAAAAGCGGATCGATCAGCTGATCTGTCTGTTAGCTGACATGAGCAATCCACTGATGGATTGACTGATCCAGTGTCTGTGTATCTGTGTCTGCACTTGGTGAACAGCGGTGAAGATTGGTAAACCAATGACTTACAGGCAGTGTTGGGCACGTTCCTTTAAAAAAGTGGATTAGTTATAGTTACTAGTTACTTTTCACAAATAGTAACTGAGTTAGTAACTGAGTTACATAATTATAAAAGTAACTAATTACCAGGGAAAGTAACTATTGTGTTACTTTAAAAAAATCTAATTTGTCAAATAAATATAAAATAAATACATTATTTTAATGGTGTTGTGGGACAATGTGAGAGACAATGGCAGCATGACCTCAACTATATATCTAGATATTAGTTTGTTTAATTCTGTCTGAGTAATAAGTGTTTGCGGTGGAGAAAAATTAAGTTTTATTTGCTTTGACGTCGTGGCTTCGTCTCCTCCTTTGGTAGCAGAGCTCACGTTATCACCTGCGTAGCCACTCATTTTGTGGCGGCATGTGACGATCTGAGGCGCTTCATTAGATTAGAATTACTCGTCACAGACGCAGAGAGACTCTTTTTTTCCTGGGCATAAGTTGTACAATACATAAACATTCTTGCCTTTCACCTCAACGAGGGAAGAGTAGTGCTTATATTTCCAGTTAGCAAATGCCACCTTTGAACTTGTTGGATTTGCCATCATTCTGACTTCTGGTCGTTGGTGTGCGACTGACTGTGCGTGTGCTTGTGTGTGAACACCGGCCCTACTCTGCCTCTGATTGGCAAATAATGGAAATGTACTCTATCTAAGCCAATCATCACGTTGTCGGATACACAACGTTCACAGACGCACCAATCATCCTCACTGGTTGGTTATGTGTCCCACCCCAGCCCTGAACACACACACACACACACACCCCAGAGAAAGAGAGGTCCTATGGCTGAGAGAGATGTTGCTCACATGAAAACCGCTTCAGTGTTCTCAATTATAGTAATGCTCATTTTATTGTCAGTAACGGTAACGGCGTTGTAACGGGGGAAACAGTAATTCATTTGTTATTCCCATCACTGCCTACAGTCATATCTGTTGAGCACGTATGGCCAATAAGCTGTGTTTAAGTACTAGCTCAAATGTTGGTGGGAAATGGACGTTTTTTAAAATTTTTAGTACCGATTGGTAACGAATTCGATACTTTTGACAATCCTAGATGGTACTCGCCTCATCGTCAAGGTGGAAAAACCCACAGAATGTATAACTTGTACAGTTGGAACGGCACAGGAAGCAGTTTACTCAGCTGTTGGTGTCATTGGCAAGTTTTCAAATGTTTGTTTTTAAGTGCAATGTTTACTTGTGCTTAGAATAGGGCTGCTCAATATATTGCAAAAGTATCGTTGTCGTGATACGTATACACTTATTTTATGCATTGGTTGTTTATCTAAATTTGACCAATGGGATGGGGCCTTACTATCCCCGCCTCCCCTGTAGTTGCTGTTCTTCTATTGGATGAAGAGGCCTAAAGGCTAACACAGAGCTGAAAATAAATGCTAATGACGGGAGTCAAGATGACAACAGCCAATCAGAGCCAGAATATCTGCTGAGGTTTTCACTCATTCATAGTGTTTTAAAGACTAAATATTTGCACCTTGACAGTTTTTTTTTTGTCTGAATTACTATTTATTAGATCTGAAAAATATCTTTTACCTGTTTATTTGAATATCATTCAATGAATAAATGATATTTAAAAAAAAGCTAATAAAAATAGCATTTTTCTAGAAATATCGTTATCGCTGAACTCAACAACACTATCGCATATTTTTCCAGTATCATGCAGCCCTAATTTAGAATTTATTTTACATTAAAAGCACAGATAAAGTGGACATTAGCACATGCACTGCAGTGCAAACTGTGTGAAAGCATGAAGGCTAATTCCTATCTCCGCCCTGAATGCCTTGAACTGCATTATGCAAACGAACCACAGACACACACTGCAGACACACGGACTGCATTTACTGTAAGGCTGAATTGACAAACTACATCAGTACTAGCTTATATTGCTTCAACATATCTATACAACACAAACTAACACACATCAAGTCCACAGAGTGGAGTCTACACATAGTAATGTTAGCATTAACATTTAGCCTAAATCAGCGTGATTGCTGGTTAAAAAGTTATGTTGACTGTAGCTTTATGTAGTGATTTTAAGATCATTAATCAATATAGGGGCTGATTTTGATTTCACCAAGTTAGATACATTTTGTGTCCATCTTTGTCACTCAAACACACTTGAATATGTTGTTTACAGGGAGTGAGGGCCTCTCCAAATATATGGATTGTTATACTGTAGAGTTGTCAATTGTATCCCTTTTCCCTAAACTTACACCTGTCAAAAAAACACAACACCATTTAGTATGTGTATTTTATTTTATTTTTTATGCGTTTGGATTATGCACCGGGAGTGTAATTTTGAATATTTTTTCCAATATTATTCTTTTTTTTATGTGTTAGGTTGTTTAGGTTGAAAATAATTTGTTTATTTATATATTTGTATTTTGTAATATGGAAACTTTTACTGTACTTTTACTGCCAGAGTTATGACAGCGGTTATCAGTATATTAAACAATCCGTCCGTCCGTCCATGTACAGTATGTGTATATATACATATATGTAATTGTTTTCTTGTTTAGCATTGGTTTTATGCTGTTATTTTGTGTATTTTAGCACTGAGACAGGAACTTAAAAAATATTTCAGGATATTTAACGTTTTGAATTTGTAGCTCAGAATGAGGTGTAAATGCTAAAAGAGCTGACTTTAGTTTGTTTTGAGCATATCTAATTAATTTCAATATCCCAGACTCATGGGAATTCTTCTCTTTCATGGTAGTCTATGCATGTGCTTGCCTATTGGAAATTAATTTATTGCATTCATTTCTTTAGACAGTTTTGTAGGGGTGTGAAAATTAATTGTTTCTTCGATGCACCACGATGCAGATGCGGACAATTTGGTATCGGTTCAGTAATAGATCATAATCGGTTATTACGCACTGACGTCATTTATCTCATATGCGCTATGTTGTGGTAGAATACTATGGCGAAGGAGACGAGCGCGAGTAATTAAAACTACTTAAAAACAGACAACTGTGCACAATTCACTGCTTGTGAGTTTGCTGGACAGTGTTTCACTGACACTGAAGGTACAGCAGAACCCCTATTTCACTGCTTGGGAGAAAATGAAAGCCGTTAAACTTCATCTCTCTCTGTCTCACTTTGGACCTTTGAACTGCTTACATGTTTGTAACGTAACTTTTCCACTACTCTTACAGCGATACTTGTGGATTCAGACACGAGCGTGTATCCGCTTGTTAAGTCGTGACGTATCGGTGACGTATGTAATACTGTTTCCGGGTCCAAGCCGCTACTCATTTGAAATGAGAAAATATTCGTTTATGACCACTTTTTAGTCATATCACACATTAAAGAGAATTTTTATATAAAGTCATAGTATACTCATCATCCTCTGGACTTGCTGCATCACAAATTCCAAAATTGTAACTATTTATAAAGAATTAATCACTTTCTGGCCATCTGATATTGGGCATGGATATTTATATATATTGTGATCGCGATTTTCGAAAGTATTACATCACTTTGTAAACTTTAATTATTACCATTTGATGAGTCTCCCCATACAGTTTGGTAGAGCGCTTGGACCCGGATCCTATTCTTCAGTGTCATCAGTGAACAGCGCTGACAGTTTTAGAGCCAATCGCAGCCCTTTCTATTGAGCGCGTGAACACAATGACCAATCATAGGCTCAACAATGCTCAGAAAGCATGCCGGATAATATTTACATTAGTTTATTTGCAATAAATGCTCAAGTTTTCTTCTGTGCATGTATTTGAGTTTTGTTTAAAACATTCAAAACAAGTGTTTTCTTTAAACAGGTAAAATTAAAGGTACAGTTCATAAATCTTACTGCTTGTATTAAAGGACAAAATTGTATCACAAGTCATATATAAATATAAATATATTTAGATTTTAATAAAAAAAAATTCTTGTGTTGCGAAGAAAAAATATATAATTGTGGACTATTGGTTAAATGCCGGCAAAGTGAAACTGATACGTGAAACTTTAGCCGGTATGGCTGTTTCTCAATATGCATTCTTCAGCGATCGTGCGTCCTTGTGTTGTCATGTAACATCTTCATCAACCGCCAAAGTTCAGTTCCAAAACTCAAGACTGCAAGAACGGAGGATGCGTGAAAGATCCCGGATGTGTTCTTGATATTGAGGATGCGTCGATGCAGACTTGAGTGCAATACTCGCTCAAGAAGTCCCTGAAGTCATTGTGGCTGATTCTGAAAAAAGCAGATGGGAAGCGCAGCATTTTATACCCGTTTAATATTAAAGTTCAGATATTTAATTTATTTAGCTCAGGAGTTTCCCTAAATGAGATGGTGAAAATAAACATTCACAATGCACATCTTAATGCATAAACACATTAAGGGTGTTTATTTGCTGAAATTCGTATTAAAATCCTGTTATTTGTATTGTGCAAAGTATATTTGTAAGGCTTTTATGCATGTTATATATATTGAAAATGGGGACAACAATAAATTGTTGTATGAATGCTGTAATGTTTAATTTTCCGTTAAAAATGCATGAAGGTCATGTGACCATCAGGAAGAACGCAGCATCTCATTTTTTCAGAGCACGAGTTCTCGTGGTCTCCTGAGTCCAAAAGTGAAGAATTGATGTTATTTATTACTTGATTGTTCAAGCTACCTCACAGAAGTGCTCTGTTTGTTAACAGAGTTGTTGAATGTTAAAATAAGGTCAATTAAATAAAAAAAAAGAAACAACCTGGATCTGTTTCTTCGCTCTTCTTTATCCTTATTTTATGTATTATAGAAGTATCGGATCGGGTTTCGGTATCGGCAGATACTCAAAATCAAATGACTCAGACTCGAGGGCAAAAAAACCTGATCGGGACATCCCTATAGTTTTGACATTGGTTGTATCCACCATGCATCTCAGGGCTTAAAAAAACATATTATAACATATAAAATAAGTTTATGAATGCACCATTTATTACCTTTCAAGGTTTTATTTGTGATGATTGATACTTTTAGTGTCATCCTCTGGAAGCTGTGTTGACTTTAAATGTTGTGTTCTAGTAAACGCTGTCAATTTTATGGCCATCAGTCCTCATTCATGTCAATATATCTCCCTCTCCGCTTGATTCCAGGGAACAGGTGCCTTCCAGATCCTCTTATCGAAGCGTTTGTGCGCAGAGGTCATCGTCTGCATCTGGTTTAGGAACTCTGGTGCAGTTTTGTGATCTAGCTGTGTTCCGTTCTTTGTAAAAGCAACAAACTAAAGGTATTTGATAGTGCTTGAAACCTGTGGCTTCCACCGCTGAGAACAGGCAGCTCTTATTCGCCGCTATTTGCTCCAGCTGGTTGAATACGTGATGTGATTCCCAGCACTGCATAATGTCGCTGGAAGTTTCCACAGGCTCTGTGTACTCTCAGCCAAGAATATCTGATGTTTGGTGTGAAAGCAAAGGCTGCCTCCGGAGGGGGGGAGGCAGGACACACGCACACAAACACACACACACGCACACATTGACAGACTTACACATGAACAGGCACAGCCAGGATGTGTAATTAAGCAGTTGCTCGGAGAGAAAAATGAGAAATGGGACACGCAATTCATTATGGTGAAGATGGTTATCATGACGAGGTTAGGTGATTGAAGACACTGTAAGGAAAACAGAAAAACAAATACGGCTGTTGTGTGTGTGTTTTTTTTTTTTTATCATCCAAGTTGGCTGTTATATGTCCAAAGCTTAATTAACAATCGAGCTGACATGGAGACATTTTGGGCCTGTTTACACCTGGTCACTTAATGGTGCTGTAAGTAATTTTTGACTCTTCTAAAGCATAAAAATAGCATAATATGTTTGCAGATATTTAAGAACATGCTAAGTGAACATTCTTGTTTATCTAAAAAACAATGCTAAAGTCAGTTATTCTGCTTTGAAAATGTGTTTTCCGTGCCGGAACGCTCTTTGTTTTGGTTCTTTTAACTCGCCCACTGCCACTTTAGCCAATTATATTTCAGCACCCCAGGTTACCTTCACGGAAAATCGCATATTTCATTCATTCAGTGAGAAAGGCTCTCAAAGCATGCATCCGTGACTGAAATGCAATCTCCGGTGGACAGTAGCAGACTCCGAAATGAGATGCAGATTCAGAGTTCCACATGAGGTTATTAATTAGCAAATAATATAAATATTATGAACGCAAACATTAGGTGAGCAGGTTACATTGTAACCCTGTGTCCTAACAACACGCCACGTGACGAGATTTGCAGTGATAAATTTGGCTGTTTGCACCAGGCGAAACACGACAGACATTTAAATACAGCCAATCAGAAGCACAGAATATGCACTCACTCACAAAATGGTAAGATTTATAATCTAATTAATACATATTAAACCTCTGTAACATTATTAATAACATATTCCCTGATATGTGTTGGCTTGCACAGTCACAGTTCTAAAGTTCAATTTTAAACGGTTTATTTTATTTTCAAGATCTGCTGCTGCTTTCAGTAGTATGGCAATAAATGTAATGTAAAATGGCATTCAAACTCACATTATTAGCATTTAACACTGAATAAAGCACGAGGTGTACCTGAGGTGATCATTGTCAGTTTTCTGTTGTTTCTATTATATCAATTCAAGAGTTGGTTAGGACAAAAACTCCTTTTAATATGGAAAATATTCCTTCTATCGCGTGCCGTGGCTTCTATTTAGAACACGATTTAAATCAGCCTTGTTGTTACTCAATCTGGCAACCTGCGCTTTTGTTTGTTTTGATCCAGGAATGCAATACCTAGTTGAACCACTGGGTGTCAAACTTACATACTGCACTGCATACTTGCAAACCCCCTTTGAATTTTATTTTCTTTTTTAAATATTTCCCAAATGCTGTTTAACAGAGCAAGGAAATTTTCACAGTATGTCTGATAATATTTTTTCTTCTGGAGAAAGTCTTATTTGTTTCATTTCGGCTAGAATAAAAGCAGTTTTTAATTTTTTAAAAACCATTTTAAGGTTAAAATTATTAGACCCTTTAAGCTATATATTTTTTCGATAGTCTACAGAACGAACCATCGTTATACAATACCTTGCCTAATTACCCTGCCTAGTAACCTAATTAACCTAGTTAAGCCTTTAAATATCAGTTTAAGCTGTATAGAAGTGTCTTGAAAAATATCTAGTAAAATATTTACTGTTATCATGGCAAAGATAAAATTAATCAGTTATTAGAAATGAGTTATTAAAACTATTATGTTTAGAAATGTGCTGAAAAAATCTTCTATCCGTTAAACAGAAATTGGGGAAAAAAATAAACAGGGGGGCTAATAATTCAGGGGGTTTAATAATTATGATTGCAATTGTACATTTGGCTATATAAATGCGTCAATGCTATATGATATTATTCTGTTATTCAAATCCCACTTTATATGCACATTAGGGATGCAACGATTATAGATTTTGGTTGTACGATTATAGTCTGAGGAATAATCACAGTTATCAGGATTATTATGCATTCATTCATTTCAAAACGTGACTAGTTTAGAAAATCTCATAAAAACATAAAAACTCCTTAAATTAAGTGTTATTTATTGCGGCTCAGTAACCAAATAATACAGCATAAAATAATAATTAAAACAAACAATAGTCAATAGAAATTAAATATCAGAACAATAAATAAAAGAATTAAGTATTAAAAAAATAGTATTTGCCTAATGTAAATCTAAGCTACATATTAGCTAAGTATTTCCTTTTTAAAGAGAACAAATGTAGTCAAAGGCTGCTGAATCTCTGTCTGAAAGGCGCTTTTGATCAACTATATTACAAAATTGTTTGTTTTATTTTGTATTTTTTTTCTCTTTGGAGTAGAAATGTGTATATTCCATACAAAGCATGAAGCTGATTGGTCAGTTCTTGTCATGTGACTTGCGGTGCGCTCACGGCATTCTTTCAACTAGGTGTGCCTGGAAAGCGCGAGTGTGTCGCACTGTGTGCGTCTCTCCCAATATGCACACGCAAGCCACTCCTCCATTGGAAATAACATGCGCGCAAAGGACGCAATATGTGAATTGCCACCGCGGTTGTTCATGCCACCGGCAGTAGTACGTGACGTCACACACTGAAATTTCCGTTATGTTGCAAAGTATTGCATTTCTGTTAGAATATAACGTTATGCGCGATTCAGCAAGTTCAGCCATGAATCTCGTTGGAAAACCAAATGTTACATCGCCAATCTGGGAACATTTTGGATTCGTGCTGAACGAGAAAGGTGAACCAATAAATAAAAGAAGCTGTTTGTAGGGTTTGTGGGCAAACACGTCGAATCTCCACAGCCATCTCCGGTCATGTCACCCAGCCACGTATAATCAACTGCTGTCTTCTGAACGCAAACGCGCAGCTAGTCATTCATGTATCGCAGAGGCCTTTTCAAAAATGGGCAGATAAAAAAGAGAAAGTGATAAATGGAAGACATTGACGATTTTGGTCCCTCTTGTTCCATATCAATTATTTATTACTTTGCATTACTGCCTAAGTTAAACTGACTTAGTCCAGTAATATACTTTTTATAGTAGTAGTAATAATAATAATAATAATAATAATAATAATATGCACAGTTTCGCTATTACTGATTTTATCAATGAAGGTTATGCAACGATACCGTTTATTAACGCAGACGAAGCATGGCTTTAGCGCCAGACGAGTGGTTTAAATTATATTTTATTCTTCTTATTTATTTCCGTTTTATTTCAAACAACGTGAATGTTTAAAGTTTTAGGTAAAGAAGTCAAACTATGCCCTCACATGCAAGCTAACCCACTTTCACTTCCCACTACCGGTAAATAAATCATAACCGAGTCATCACGCTTCATTACCCAACCAATATCAGTGTTAGAAAAAAAGTTAAATGTTACAATTCAATGTCATTTAAAAAAATAGTAGCTAAATGTGTTACTTAGTTACATTTTCGGGCATTAGTGTAGCAAAACAGAGAGCCTGTCTACCCTAGATTATCATTTAGCCTACCTACCGTGGAAAATCCACTTACTCAATGCACTATATACCTATTTCATTTATAACACTGTAAACTTGACTTTGCAGGCCGATCATCTTTAAACTCAAAAGGCATTTATTAAGTGTCCTAACTTGAGAATGCTGCTGTATAATGGAATGTTTCTTTTCACAACTGTAAAACTGCGCTTTAGCCATGTCAAAATGAAAGCAAACATTAAAAAGGGTTTTGCGTTTTGTCAATTTTATAGCTTAGTTTTAATAATATTAATAATAATAAATTATAATATTAATTATGTTGTAGACTACTGTAGGACTGTGCAGTGTCCAACAAATTTTTTTTATTAGGGTACTCTAATATTAATCCCCTACTAAAAAAATAATGTGAAAATGACTGGCAGTTGCATCTCTGCTAACATTAATTTAACGGCAAATTTCTTTAGCGTTTTTTTCCCTTTAGAGCTCAAAAGAGTTGTATTTAAAGAATTAGATAACCAAAACATGAAATGAATTCGGCTGCTCGCCTTCATGTCATCCTAGTGCAGTTTTCTCCCGTGTGAGTTTAGAGTGCGCCTCGATCCGCCGCCGCGTGCGCGTTTTAAAGGCTATATACAGGCACACCCTGACCTGACACGGGGACCAGTAAAAAATTGTCACCGTCACAGCGCTATCCCTAATGCAAATTTAACTAGGTTACGTTGACTAAAGCCTCAGATACACCACATTTTGTTTAAATAATATTATTATTGACAGAAACATACGCTTATTTGGCATACAAATTATGTTATATGCAGGCTGTAAAACATCATCACAAGCACGAGTTTCTTTCGTTATAGCCAAATAAAATATCTATTTTTGTCGTACAAATACATCATTCCGAAGTGTACAGGGTTTACATTAATTTGTGTATAACCTACTCTCCCAAATACAAAACAACTTGCCTTTGTAACCAAACAAAGCGTTCATTTTCTATTGTTTTTCCTCTCTTTTCACAGAGATAGCCTACAGGTGCGTCTCTGTTTATGCTGCCTTCTGATATTAATTTAACAATTTAATTTCATGGTGAAACAAAACAAAATGTTTTTAATAAAATAAAACAAAACAAAGCAAACATCTCAAACTGTCATCTGCGGCCTTCCATTGCTTATGCATTTGCACTTGTATATCTAATGTAATCATATAGCCTATAACACGTGTGCTCATGTTTATTTTTTATTTTTGTGAAAAAATAAAATGTACATATGTGGTTTCTAAAACCAGTTGCAGTTGCATGCATCCCAGACCATCTCCTGAAGTGGTTTGAGCAATCGGATTTATATCTCTCTCGAATGTGTTTCGGAGAGCATTTACACGTGTTGTTTTCATGATCGGATGGCTATCTGATAAAAAATAAACGCATGAAGTGACCAGGTGTAAACAGCCCATTTAAAGCTCTGTTTAATTTGAAGGCCAGCTTTTGTTTGGCTATTGTCACCAGGCGCAGGTGCCCACCGCAAAAAATCATATGCTGCTAGACTTTATTGTACAGAACAGTGGGTGAGGCAACGATTTGACATTTCAGTTGCTTAATATGACGTGCTTTACATTTATCACTCCATGTACATGAAAATCACTTTCATTCTTATTTCACAATTATTCCTTTCTAGCTTTTGCAACATGAGATGCGTACTTGTAATTGTAATGACTGTGGTGTGTGTTTGTGTGTTTTTTTTATTTTTTAGTGCACTATCCAATGTAGGGATGTAACGATTCACCTGACTCACGATTCGATACGATTCACGATACTAATCTCACGATACAATTTAGTCACCTTTTTTTTAACAAAATTATTTGAACCAAATTTAAGGTGAAGAGCCCTTTCATTTTTTCTTAAATGCTGCATATTTTTTGCTAAATAATACATTTTCTGCCATAATTAAATTGCTATTTAAAAAAAAAAGGAATAATACAAACTAAAGAAGACTCATTAATATAAACAAACTTAAACTGTGACTGTGCTGGGATTTTACATTTTTAAAAAGAAATATCAGATGTTCAGATGTAGAAAATATCTATGTTTTCTGGCATAAGCTGAGGTCTTTGCACATTTACAATGTCCCCTGCTGAAAAAAACCCTCTTTCACTGGGGACTGAGATGGCTGGTGTGAAGAGGTAAGCTTTTCCTAAACCAGAGAGCAGTGTGTACAGAGGTGGTCAATAGGCCCTCTGCTCCAAGGGACTGGCCACTGGCATAAAAAAACTGATTATAAAATTACAAATTATATAGTAGAATAGAGACGGGAGTTGAACATGATTATGAAGGTGAATAATTAATATTACTTGTATAATTAATCAGTATAAGTATCAGTGTGATACACTTAAGAAGAGATCATCTTGAACATTTTTAAATATTCAATTATAATAAGCAAATTATTAAAATATGCATAAACTAATTTGAAAAGGAGAGGGTAAAAATAATCTAATACCTGGTTCTGTAACAGAACAACTTTCTCTTTCAGTCTGAAAAACATCTTCACATTTTCGCTATGAAAACACTGATGCACCGTGTGATCTCTGTAGCACTCATCGGAGCGAGCGGAGCTGCAAATCCTCCGGTCCACGTGGTTTGGCTTATTAACAGTTTTTTTGCATATAGACATCTGTGATAGTAGTTTTTCCACTGTGCTGACGGTTTATGTGCGTCATATTCGTTGTTCTGTTAGTGTAAGTAAACTTCTTTTTGCAGTATTTGCACACCGTTTGTGTTTTGCTTGGCAGACTTCATCGCTGTCATTTTACTTTGCCGCCCCACCTCTTGCTCGCCGCTGATGTGCAGGTAAAGCGAGTTTGCACCTGTAAACACAGCGCCCCCCTGTTCAAAAAAATGTATCGCGATTCGTTCAACATTTCTACCGATTTGAATCGTCACATATTTCAATCGATTTTTAACCGGCTCACGGTGAATCGTTACATCCCTAATGCAATGGGTCAGTCCTGTCCTTTGCTTTGTAAATGCTAGCCATCATCTTAACCCTCTATAATCTTCTTTCAAGTCTCCTATGATTGCGGTGGCTTTAGGCAGCCTCGGTATGGACATTCACCACTCATATGCATTAAAGTGCCTCTACTCTTTGTGCTGTGATACAAAGAAAAATCTTTTTTTGGTTTGCTGCGAAAATCTTGGATCTTGGATGAAAAATACAATTAGCACGTTTTGCATTCCACTGGATTGCATTAAATCAGCTTTTTTTGGCAAGTCTGTAAAATGGACATATTTCTGCAGAATTAAGTGATAAAAATGGATTTGTTATGTTTTTCATGAATAAATTAAAAAGAGTGTTGTACACTCAATCAAATAATTGTGTAGACCAGTGTTTCTCAACCACGTTCCTGGAAGACCACCAACACTGTGGCTGTGTCCGAAATCGCATACTTCCATACTGTATAGTAGGGCTGCACAATTCTGGCTAAAATGAGAATCACGATTTAAAAAAAAAAATCAAGATCACAGTTTTCTCACGATTCTGTAGATGTAAAAGGTTGATTAAAAGGTTAATGTGAGTAGGCTACTATTATTGTTAATTCTCAAACATATGGTAAAACAATAATAATATTAGGCCTATGTGTAGGTCTACTGTTGGTTAAAATGCTACATTTTGTATAGACTTTGAATGGTGGACTTTAAATGAACAGGTTTTTAATGCACAGTAAAGTGATGGCATCGGAATACAACTATTCATAGTTCTAAAGTTGAATAATTATGTTTGAGACATATGCTTGTCATTTGTCATTGACAACATTATTAGACCATTTTTTTCACTGGTAAAATCAGACATTTGTCATTATCAGATTCCCTCTTACATTACATTCAACATTATATAGGCTAGAGTGGTTATACTAACCCAGTAAACATTTATTTTTATGCACAACACTGTGTTCGTTATGAAACAAAAACATCAAATGCTTGTCGTAATCATAACTCTAAAATGCGATATGATATGATTTGCGCACCAGTTTCACTTTTACTACCGAGTGCGGGTTAATCATGTCATGGCCGCCGTCACTCTGAGGAAAAAACACACACATGCAAATCATACTTCCCACGCGGCTCCTAAAACGATTGCTCTGTGCAACAAACTGAACGTTATTTTCAACTTTATTACCTGTTATTCACAGCCTTTGCAGGTTCTGTTCACTAAAGTCATCATTGGCGGACATGCGCGAGTCCTCTAGTAAACAAACAGTGCGTCAGCTCACGTGTGATTTCACGGCTGTGAATACATCATTACATGAAGATAGAAATTACATCTTTGGGTGAATTATACCTTATAAATACGGTATGTGACACTTTAAACACTATTTGGAGGTGTCCACATTGCTGAGCAATGTATATAAAACAATGTTAAGGCTTGTGCGACCGCCTTATGCTTCCTTCCTGACCTTGAAAATATAATTGGCTGAATCGTAGAAAAGCTGAATTAAGATCGTGTGTAGGGTCGAATCGAGATCGCAATCTTTTTTCGATTAATCGTGCAGCCCTACTATATAGTATGCGAGCCGAGTAGTATGTCCGAATTCATAGAATTCGAAAACCAGTATGCAAGAAGTACCCAGATGACCTACTACTTCCGGCGAGATTCTGAAGTGCTCATCCAATGCATGCTATGCTATCCCATGATGCCCCGCGAGAGAATTCATGAATGGTAGTGAAGTGACGCAACTGACGTGGGTAGGTCACGTGATCATGACAAAATGGCGGATGTAGTATGTCCGAGTTCCTTTCATACTACTCACATTCATACTATATAAAAAAGGACTTTTCTAACGGTCGAGTAGTAAATTTAAATTCAAATGCAGCACCTACTAAGTAGTAGGCATTTCAGACGCAGCCTGCATGTTTTGGATGTCTCCTTTGTCTGTTACACCCATTACAGGTCTTTCAGTCTCTTCCAATGAGCTGGTGATCTGAATCAGGTGTGTTTGATTAAGGAGACATGGAAAATGTGCAAAGCTGGTGGTCCTCCAGGAACATGGTTGAGAAACACTGGTGTAGACTAGTGTCTGTGAAAATGAAACCATTTCTGTAGGAGTGAAAGCCTTGGTTTTGTTTAAATTTGAGTTTTTTTTTTTTCATCTTTGAGAGTCATTTTTTTGTTAAAGGCACAGTATATCATTTTCAACACTAGAGGGCATTTATTCACAACAAACAAAGGCATAGTTAGATGATGCTGTGACTGAGTCATGGGAGTTTCGTCTTTATTACATCCTATGGGACCCCTTCAGAAATCATGATCATGGATGAGCGAAAGTATTCAAAACTTAATATCATGGTAGTATGAAGCAGAGTAAGCTGAAAGCCATCAAAGCAAAATGGGAGTGCTGAAGCAATTTATGAAATAGGAGCATGGCATGGTACGAAAGCAGAGCAATTTCATTATGCCATAGTCCGCCTCTTCCAGTTGTGATCACATGGGGAAGAAGCACTTATCAGACTAAATACATTTTTGGGCAGTCTAATAAAACACACAACATATTAAAGGCCCTGAACAATACTTGAATACACTGGAGGCTCGAGTAGCAGAGCTGTGCAGATATATCCGCACCTGTACGGTCGCTCACTGATAGATTCGAAGACGTTAAAGATTCGAAGGGAGTCACACACTGGATGAGAAGTGCACCTTTTAATGTTGTTATATGAGTGTATGCACACTGGCGGCGCCGTCCAGTGTTTGTTCGTGGCAAATAGAAAGCACACCATTGTTGTTGTGTTGCGAGCAGAGCTACACATTTACAATCCGGCCTACTGCAGTGCGGAGGTGTTGGAGTGTTCAAAAACAGTATATTGTTACTCAGACTTTTCAAACTTTTTTGCCCTCAAGCGAAGATAGAAAAAGATTGTTGTTTGAAGTATATTGGGGCCTTAAAGCGTTGTTTGTGTTCCTCTGTTTTCTGTAAAGCCAAACCAGAAATCGAGGGTGTATGCCACTAGCTAAAATTGCTTATTTCTTTGGATTGTTGGAAAAAACAGTTTGGATAAAGCACAATAGTCAGTAAAATATATAGCACTGTTGTAGTGGTTTTTGGGTATTTTAATTTAAATCTTATATTACACACATAAGGCGACACAGTGGCTCAGTGGTTAGCACTGTCGCCTCACAGCAAGAAGGTCGGTGTGGAGTTTGCATGTTCTCCCCGTGTTTGCGTGGGTTTCCTCTGGGTGCTCAGGTTTCCCCCATAGTCCAAAGACATGCGCTATAGGTGAATTGTATAAATTAAATTGTCCTTAGTGTATGTGTGTGAAATGAGTGTGTGTGGATCTTTCCCAGTATTGGGTTGCTTCTGGAAGGGCATCCACTGTGTAAAACATTTGTTGGATAAGTTGGTGGTTCATTCCGCTGTGGCAACCCCTGATGAATAAAGGGACAAAGCCGAAGGAAAATGAATGAATGAATGAATTACACACATAAAAAACTATTGTCATGTACTCCGATTCTCAAGCATTTTTTAAATGACAACCCATCATAAGTTGAAGAAAGCGTGATAGGAAAATACTTATATTTTACCGTAGAATCATGTGCTTTTTGCAATAGGAATAATAATAATAAACATTTAAAGTAATATTTGACATTTAATCTGTATATTTTAACATTTTAATAGTATAATAGTAATAAAAGGGTTCCTAAAAATACCAATTTTCTCTTGAAGTTTCATGATTTCAGTTAACTGAACGTTCTTTTTGATTACTAAAAGATGATTTAACCACTAAAATGTTTCATTAACATTCAATTCTGAGATATAAAGTGTATTATATATGTATTGCGTTTTGTAATAGTGCTGTTGTCATTACATAACACTGATGTAATATACAAGAAAATGCACTGTAGCTGCGTTCTGTGTAGGCTTAGCCAGTATTGTGATTGAATACTTTCCTGGGAATAAATAGACCCTTTTCTGTCCTTCTGGTGTCGGTTGAAAAGCATGTACCTTTTCAATGCTATTTTGTCATCTTTAAAGTGCTCCAGTGAGAAAAGGTCTGCTATAGAGGGTTATTTAATGCCATCTATCTGACCGAGAACTCTTACTACACATTAATTACTTTATCAGCAGAGTCAGTTGCGCTCCCCTGTGGAAAGTTTCCATACCCCCTGCCTTCCCAACCGTGTGGAAAGGCCAGATTAATAGGCTTTAGAGTGATTTGATGTGGAAGGCTTTGAAATACTTTGTGCTGTGACAAAACACAAAAAACAACACACACAATGTCAAGCCTCTGCCGCTCATTCTCCCCCCGTCTCCCTTTTCATTAGTTTAGCCGTGACATTTCAGATTAATGTCGATCCCGAAACACCCGTAACATGCCACACTTGATCACTCACATCAGGGTGTTCCATCAAGGTCTCTTTCTGAAAAGCTCACCGCAGACTTTTTTCCATATCGCTTGAACTATGATGACCTGAAAACATGCCCCTGGTGGGTAAAGGCCTCAGCAGGCCTGGTGCACAGCCTAATTATAGTAAAACCCAAAATAGCTCTGGCTTTAAGGAGGTGGAAATGCTTATTAACGCCTTTTTAATTAGCCATGTGTATAGAATGCAGCTTGCACTTTTTTTGGTAAATGATGGCCTCTTTGGCTACGTCTACGCTAATCCAGATCAATTTGAAAATGGCGTTTTCTTCTAAAAATGCTTCATGTCCACACTTTTGTTTTCAAGTCATTCAGAAAACAAATGGTCATCCACTCTAAAATGACTAAAAACACTTTTGTTCATGTACTGTGCATGCGCATAGACGCAAGATGCTTTTACTTGCATCATATTTGCCTGCTGTTTATTTACTTTCCATCTCTTTGAAACATTGCGGCAAACTGTCGTCAGTTTCCACTGCTGAAAAACTAGTGTCCTTTCAACAGAGGCAATATGGAGCATGTACAAACTGACATTAATGTTAAAGGGGCAGTATGTAAGTTTGACACCCAGTGGTTGGACTAGGTATTGCATGCCTGGTTCAAAACACAGGCAAGCGCAGGTTGCCAGATCAACGACATCAACAGAAGTGTGCCTAACTATCGAGCCTAAAGGCTGATTTAAGGCTGATTTAAATCGTGTTCTAAATAAAAGAAACAGCATGGCAACACCTGAAATTTATATTTTAGAAACAGCTTCTATTTCTTGCAGCTGAACAACAGGGATAAACTGACAATGTTTACCTCAGGTACACCTCATGTGCTTTATTCAGTGTTAAATGCTAACAATGTGAGTTTGAATGCCATTCTACCTGACATTTATTATCATACTACTGAAAGCAGCAGCAGATCGTTTACCTCAGATCTTAAAAATAAACCGTTTAAAATTTGACTTTAGAACTGTGACTCAACCAACACATTTCAGTGATTCAGCATCTACATTTAATAATGTTAAAGAGGTTTAATATGTATTAATTAGATTGTAAACCTTACAATTTCGCTGGAGTGCAGTAAGTGCACTATTCTGTGCTTCTGAATGGCTGTATTTAAATTTCTGTCAAATTGCTTATCACTGCAGATCTCGTCTCGTAGTGTGTTGTTAGGACACGGGGTTACAATGTAACCTGCTCACCTAATGTTTACATTTGTAATGTTTATGTTATTTGCTAATTAATAACCACCTCAACGGAGGTCTCATTTCAGTCATGGAGGTATACTTTGAAAGCTTTCCTGACTAAATTAATCAAATACTCTGTTTTCCATCAAGGCAACCTGGTGTGCTGGAAAATAATTGGCTAAACTGGCAGTGGGCGGGGTTAAAGAGACCAAAACAAAGACAGCTGTTCCGACACGCAACTCTCATTTTCAAAGCAGAATATCTGACTTCAGCATTGTTTTTTAGATAAACAAGAATGTTCACGTAGCATATTTCTTAAATACCTGCAAACATATTATGGTATTTTTACGCTTTAGAAGAGTTAAAATCTTACATACAGCACCTTTAAATAAAGCTGTCAGAATGGACAGTACCAAAACATCTGGTTTACAATGTCGTCCACCATGTTAGCTGAATTGGTCACATGACTAAAATGCGTCATCGTTTTTGAAAGCCTCCGTTTTCATAGTCCACACTGCAACCCGAAAAGCATTTTCAAATCAATCTACTTTGGGCAGCATTTTCAAAAAAATGTATTCGTGTGTAAAAAATGACCTTCATGAACTAATCCCATCGATATTAATCATTTAAAAAAACAAATTGTTTTGATATACTATATGTGTGTATTATATATTTTTTTAAGATACAAACACAGAATACATAAAAGAAAAACTATATGAAACCATTTTGTTACATGGATATTTAAAATCTGTCTGTCTATCTCTCTATCTCTGTATCTGTATCTCTCTCTCTATCTCTCTCTGTGTACAGTCGTGGCCAAAAGTTTTGAGAATGACATAAATATTGGAAATTGGAAAAGTTGCTGCTTAAGTTTTTATAATAGCAATTTGCATATACTCCAGAATGTTATGAAGAGTGATCAGATGAATTGCATAGTCCTTCTTTGCATTGAAAATTAACTTAATCCTGAAAAAAACTTTCCACTGCATTTCATTGCTGTCATTAAAGGACCTGCTGAGATCATTTCAGTATTCGTCTTGTTAACTCAGGTGAGAATGTTGACCAGCACAAGGCTGGAAATCATTATGTCAGGCTGATTGGGTTAGAATGGCAGACTTGACATGTT
>CAIGQV010018552.1:1537371-1550612 GCA_903798115.1 Danio jaintianensis | reverse complement strand
ATATATATATATATATATATATATATATATGTATATATATGTAGATATATGTAGATGTGTGTATATAGATGCATACATAGATACATAGATAGATGGATAGAGATATGTATCATATCTAAATTTAAATGAACATTTTCTTCAATATATATATGCATGCATGTGTGTATTTATATAATCATTCTGTTTTAAAAATACCCCATTTTGAAAATATATTTTACCCATTTCTCAGTGAATATAGGTCATATATTTTGGTGCATTTGAACAAAACAGGTTTATTAATCAAATATATAAATATATAAAAATCTTTCACCGAACGTCTTTAGAAATAGAAAGATAGTACATTTAAATTCATGCAAAATATTGAAAAAATTTTACAAACTACAAAATTTCAACAATTTTACATATTTTGTTTCTCTTGATTTTTTTTTTTTCCTTTTCTTTTTCTATTTATTTATTATTATTATTATTTTTTTAATTAATATATTTTTTAATTAATTAATTTATTTATTCTTAAATATTTTTCCCTAGCATACATATTTGGGCTACTAATATTCAGTACTGATCTAATGTATATGCACAAATATAAGATTGTAAAGCATACTATACAAACTATTAATTTAAAAGAGGAATTTGTGAGGGGTGTACTCATATGATGAGCACTGTATAAATATAAAAATATATAAATGAAGCCTAGGTAAGTTTTCTTATTTGAAGAAATCTTACCAAATATAATTATCTTAGCGCACTGGCAGATAATTTGACTTGATTCTAGTCTATATCTTCTTAAATCATTTATTTATTTTTCGTATTTAGTTGGTTATTTTTTTAGCAGTGGAGCTGCTCTTCATCAAAAGGCCTCTCAGTGAAGTGTACTGTGCAATAATTCTGAAGACGGCCTTTAGCCCGATCTGCTGTTCTGAATCCCTGCACCTACCCTGTGCCGTGGCATAAGTGCCCTGCATGAACACTCGGCCTCTCTAAGCTGAGGGGGGATGAGTGCTGCTCTGAAGATCACAGCAGATGCCAGATCGTGACTGAGCACCAGCAGATTGTACTCATCGCACCCTCCAGTTCAGGTGGAAGCTCTCTTATGTTGGAGAGCAGGTACAACGTGGAATATAAATAGCAGAATTGATATAAATAGCTATCTGAAAAAGGCTATATCATATGCGTACCAATAAGGCAATTGCTTCCATAACTGCGTGGGTGTGTTTTTCTTTGGCAGACTTGTGTTTTAAAAGGTGGCATATTTGGTGTTAATGCCAATGACGGCAGTTAAAAAAAACCAACATGATTAGTCTAAATGAAGATTAACCTTGTAAATGGGCCAACTGAATGAGTTCATATGGCTGTTTTGTAGGCCTGGAACACATTGTTAATGCAAAGCTGGATTTCACACACAGTTCTGGCAATGTGTCATTTGTAAGAGTGTAGTTCATTGCTGCAGTAGCTACAAAAAATGGTGCAGTAATAGACAGTAAAATAATTTACTGTACATGTAGTTTACATAGATCTACACTCACCGGCCACTTTATTAGGTACACCTGTCCAACTGCTCGTTAACACAAATTTCTAATCAGCCAATCACATGGCAGCAACTCAGTGCATTAAGGCGTGTAGACATGGTCAAGACGATCTGCTGCAGTTCAAACCGAGCATCAGAATGGGGAAGAAAAGGGATTTAAGTGACTTTAAACGTGGCATGGTTGTTGAACCCAGACGGGCTGGTCTGAGTATTTCAGAAACTGCTGATCTACTGGGATTTTCACGCACAACCATCTCTAGGGTTTACAGAGAATGGTCCGAAAAAGAGAATATATCCGCTGAGCGGCAGTTCTGTGGGCCAAATGCTTTGTTGATGCCAGAGCTTAGAGGAGAATGTTCAGACTCATTCGAGCTGATAGAAAGGCAACAGTAACTCAGATAACCACTCGTTACAACTGAGGTATGCAGAAGAGCATCTCTGAACGCACAACACGTCAAACCTTGAGGCGGATGGGCTACAGCAGCAGAAGACCACACCGGGTGCCACTCCTGTCAGCTAAGAACAGGAAACTGAGGCTACAATTCGCACCAAAATTGGACAATAGAAGATTGGAAAACCGTTGCCTGGTCTGATGAGTCTCGATTTCTGCTGTGACATTCAGATGGTAGGGTCAGAATTTGGCATCAACAACATGAAAGCATGGATCCATCCTGCCTTGTATCAATAGTTCAGGCTGGTGGTGGTGGTGTAATGGTGTGGGGGATATTTTCTTGGCACACTTTGGGCCCATTAGTACCATTTGAGCATCGTGTCAACGCCACAGCCTACCTGAGTATTGTTGCTGACCATGTCCATCCCTTTATGACCACAGTGTACCCATCTTCTGATGGCTACTTCCAGCAGGATAACGCACCATGTCATAAAGCGCGATCTTGACTGTCATCTCAGACTGGTTTCTTGAACATGACAATGAGTTCACTGTAATCAAATGGCCTCCACAGTCACCAGATCTCAATCCAATAGAGCACCTTTGGGATGTGGTGGAACGGAAGATTCGCATCATGGATGTGGAGCCGACAAATCTGCAGCAACTGCGTGATGCTATCATGTCAATATGGACCAAAATCTCTGAGGAATATTTCCAGTACCTTGCTTAATCTATGCCACTAAGGATAAAGGCAGTTCTGAAGGCAAAAGGGGGTCCAACCCGCTACTAGTAAGGTGTACCTAATAAAGTGGCCGGTGAGTGTACATTTTCAATCTATTTCATTGTAATTTTGCTTGAGTCTGCATTCTAAAATTGCAGCAAACAAGTTAAACGTATTAAAATCATCATTTTTTTTACCCATAAAAGATAAACCTTTGGGTCTTTATTTTTGACAGAAAACCGTTATGGCAGATCTAGTAATAATCTGCCAAAATGCCTGTTGATTTTCCAAAACTAATAGCACATGCAGAGATGGATTTTACTGAATTCATTGTGGAACTGAGTCATTCTGATAGACAAATGCACTATCCGCTCTTTGTTTTGAAATGCAGGGAAGTACAAGCTATTTACTTGCGTCCCAAATGACACACTATACACTATGCAATTATACACTATTCACTTATGCACTTTTACACTCAACCATGTAGTGTATGAGTTTAGTGTCGTCCCAAATGGAATGCTAATGTTTTTTTACTAAACGGAAATTCAAACCCAAAATTTCCCAGGCGATGTTTAAAGGTTGTCAAATTAATGAAATAAATGACCAAACTACCAAATAGTACCCATACCTGCCAAACGGCTGCATTCACTTCATTTCCATTAAAGCTATGTGTTGATTGTTGCCCTTTCGATGCAACCTCTGAATCAGTCAATTCATGTATTGGTGTTGACTGACGGATACACTCCGTATAAAGACACTGTTCCCAGATCAGCTTCTGTGCACGGGATTTGGAGAGGAGTGAATGTGGACACTTTGGGATTTGGGTGTGTTTTTAAACAGACAAATACACTTAATATTATGTAAACATGTCCATCCTGGTGTGTTTTATTTTAAACACAAATAATTTTGTCTTCAATGAGCACAAATAGTTACGAAAGTAATTGAATGCTTTCATTAAAGATCTGTACATTCTTAAGTGACAGCTCTGTTATCAAAACAAAGCAAAACAGTGGATCAAAATGAGAGATTCGCTGCACTTTACTAAATAACTATACTAGCTTTAATCAATATTTAAATATAGTGAATAAAAAGTGAACAAGATTTTATGAATTGGTTAAATTTCTGTATAGGCCAATGATTTTAATAGGCTAAACCTTTTATTTTATTATCAATGAAATGAAAATTCATGCATATCCCATATTTTTACATCCCAATGTTGACAGGTAGGAGTACCTGTCACGAGTACATCCGCATTCACAATCGGGAGGTGTCATAATGACTTGGGTACGACCGTTTTGCTTGCACAATCCAAAATAAATGAATAAAATAAATTGTTACGCGAGCAAAACTGCGAGTGTTGAGTGTGTGAAGCATTCAACATTCCACACATTCTTTTTATCAGTTGAACATGTGCATCATCCGGGATTTTTTAAAGTGCACTTTATGCTTTTTAAAATAAAAAACATATTTACTTATTAAAAAAATATAAACTTATACTAGTTATACTACAAAATGGGGTAGAATAGTGACTAAGTATGCGATTTGGGACACATCTGATGTTTTTTTTTTGTTTGTTTTTTTTTTACTTAAAAAAGATTTCTGATTAAGCCATAATGGACTTTCATGTTTAGTTAGACATATACTTTGACAAAATAGCACACTACATAACATTGCATATCTTTCCTAAGGAAGGTTTAATTATGAGGATTATAAATGAATATATCATAAATGGTTAGTTCACCAAAAAAAATGAAAATTGTCTTTTTTATTTTTTACTCCCCCTCCTGTTGTTTCAAAGATGTATTTGAGAGTTTTCGCTGAACACAAAAGATCTTCGTTACCAGGAGAGAAAAAGAAAGTCATTCAGAAACCTGTATGACACCTAAGATGGGTATGTGTGTGTTTGTGTGTTTTGTCTTTGTTGATGTTTTGAACACCATAGACTTTTCTTGACATGATGAAAACATTTTAGACCTAGATTAGAACTTTTGTTAATAATATAAGAAAGTAGTGCCGATTGAGAACCACACAAGTGTGAGTTAATGTTGACAGAATCTTTGAACACTAAAGATGATATTTTGAAGAAAGCTTGAAAACCTTGTTGTAACCATCAACTTACATAGTAGGAAAAACAAATACTTTGGAAGTCAATGTTCACAGTTTTCCCACAATCGTGAAAATATATTCTTTTGTGTACAACAGAAGAAAGAAACTCATAAAGGTGAATAGGGATGCAACGATTAACTGATTTTACTATTAACCGCGCTTTAACTCATCACGGTTAATTAATCGTAAAGGCTCAACACCGGGTTTCTGCACGGAACAAAACTGCTGCAACTAAAAGTTATGCTAACTGTGCGCTAGTTTAAAGTTCTGAGCTTGTGAACTGAGGCTAATATGCGCGCACACTGGATTAACTATGGCTGAGGCTATTAACTAAGGGCCGTTCACATACTGCGTCTTTTTGCAAACGCAAGTTCGTCATTTCCAATGGAGGCGCGTGGCTTGCGCGTGCATATTGGGAGCGACGCGCACGGTGAGATGAGCTCATGCTTTCCAGACGCACCTAGTTGAAAGAATGCCGCGAGCGCACCGCGAGTCACGTGACAAGAACTGACCAATCAGCTTCATACTTTGTATGGAATGTACACATTTCTACTCCAAAGAGAAAAAAAATACAAAATAAAAATACCAAACAATTTTGTAATATAGTTGATCAAGAGCGCGTTTCAGACAGAGATTCAGCAGTCTTTGACTATATTTGTTCACTTTAAAAGGGAAATACTTAGCTAATATGTAGCTTAGATTTACATTAGACAAATACTATTTTTTTATATTTATTTATTTATTTTTATTTATTGTTCTGTCATTTATTTTCAGTGTAAAATTATTACTTGTTTAAATGTCAAAAACCTTCACTTATTTTTAAGTCCAAAGAAAAATGGACTATTTTTTGTTTTTTATTATTATTTTGTGCTGTATTATTTGTTTACTGAGCCGCAATAAATAACACTTTATAATATAAGGAGTTTTCATGTGATCTTCTACACTAGTAGTGTTTTGAAATGAATGAATGCATAATAATCGTGATAACCGTGAAATCGTGATTATTCCTCAGACTATAATCGTACAACCAAAATCTATAATCGTTGCATCCCTAAAGGTGAATGGCGAGTAAATAATGACAGAATCTTCATTTTTGGGTGAACTATCCCTTTAAGTGCTGTGGTTTGTTACAGTCAAGTTAACCTAAGAGCTGTCTAAGTGTGTACTCTTGAACTCTTGTAATGCTTTTTTGGCTCTGTATTTGCGTCTGCGCTGACGTACTTGCATAGAATGTCTTTTTGACCTTCAAAAAAACAGGAAGACCAAGATTCTGTTATTGTTTGTTTTTGGTGGACAATAGAATGAAGAGTCTTGAACCTGACGTATGCGTTTGTTTCAAGTCACAGTTTTGAGATGACGCTCCAGTTTAAACGCAAATTGTGCCTGAATCATCAGGTAAAGAGGAATGCTACAATGCTTTTAAAGTATGAATGCTATTTAACATTTATCTAGCTCGTTCATCCTTCTTTTGGAGTCTTTATGTAATCCAGTAATAGTTGATCTGGGACAGCATGGTTGGTACTGTCAAAGCTGTGGATTTTGATCGTTGGTTTTGGACACAGTGGGAGTTACTAATGGCAAATAGATTTTGCCAACTGATTTTGTGTGGTATAATGTCTCGTTTCCTCTGAGTGGTAGGGTACTGTACGGTACGGTTCAATACGGGTCACCTTTATCAGGCTTGTGTCTCCACTGCCATATGGTACCAATGGTACCCTTTTGGTAGGCGTGGTGTTAGACAAAGTTGCAGTCGACGTCAATCCTTTTTCAGGCTCCTCCTTTGTTTTTTTCACGCTTAACTCTCACGTTTGTCCGTTTCTGAAAGGATGTCAGAAGCACTTCAATAATCACACTCAATTATCATCAGCTCAAGAAGTTCGTTATTTCAAATATTCATATGCAGCAAGCGCATGCAAATCTCTAGAGAAAGTGAAACCACTCGTGCTTTAAGACGGCCTCAAAAACCAAAACAGGACACACTGCAGATTCTGCTCTTCTTCTTGGCTTTGTGGCTGTTCATCAAGACGATGACAAGGTTTGTTTGTGCTCGGATTGACCATGGCTCATTATTATATGTATATATTATTACGGTGTAATGTCTCGGCTGTGTATTTAAAAATGGCGCTTCCTTTGTTTTCATTCTCCTGGCTTGTGCACGCTCTAGTGACGTTTTTTCATTATAAACCAATAGCGTTCAGCTGCGCGTTTTTCTCCGCCTTTTGGTACCCTTTTGTTGTACCTAGGTACCCTTTGGAAAGGGTACCCAAAAAGTGGTATGGTACAGTTCGCTTTTTGGTACCTTTTGACAGTGGAAACGGCCATAAAAGCATACCGAACTATACCGTACCGTACCACTCAGTGGAAATGGGCCATAAGAGTATTTTTAAGGTTCTAATTTAGCCATTTGTTGTACAAATTACATTCATAACATCATAATCTCTTTCTTTTATGATAAAGTACATACAGCGCAAACTGAGGTTAAATGTAATGTGATTATGTGAGGTGTGGGTGTGTGATTATTATGTGTATTAAATGCAGATCTCTAAATCATGTATATGTTTTGAGTTTGGAAGGTATTAAGGAGAGGAGGGAAAAATGTGTTGATATAATAATATTAAATAAAATAATGGGAATATTTAAAAAGATGATGAAAATTCCAGAGAAGAAAACCAAATTAAATAAAAATTAAATAATTAATGAGAAAAATAAAATAACGACTTTCAATAAAGTAAACGACATAATATCTTTGTTAAAGATGGGTTCCTCAACCATGTTTTTTTTTTTAAGTTGGAAAAGGTTAGATGCTCTGGGAAAGCTATTTTTATTTTTATTTTTTTAAAGTGGCATTATAATTTACAATAATAATTTATAATTTACTTTAAGTCTCTTAACATCTTCCCTTCCATTTTATTGATGCGCTCTCCTTTAGGCCTGTCACAATAATGAATATATGGACTTATCGCACAACACATGGACATGACCTCAATCATTTTTGGTGATGTAATATATATCGCCCATACATAAAAACCAATTCTAGCAACATTTTAGCTGATTGTGCAACCTCTTGATCTCTAATGGAGGAGTCAGTGTCAGTATGGTTAAAAAAACACTATAGGAGTTACTATAAATTAATGTACTACAGTATATTTTCATGTGGGTGTCTGACAACTGACAACTAGCCTCAGCTATATTTAGTAATCCAGTGTGCGTGCGTATTAGCCTCATTAGTTCAAATTCGGAACTTTAAACTAGCGCACAGTTGGCATAACTTTGTTTAGTTGCAGCAGTTTTGTTCCGTGCAGAAACGCGGTATTGAGAAGCCTTTACGATTAATTAACCGTGACGAATTAAAGTGTGGTTAACTTTTATTTTTGCTCTGTCGTGTTTATATGCTTTTAAATGTATTATATCTGTACGGCGACATGGTAGCTCAGTGGTTAGCACTGTTGCCACACAGCAAGAAGGTCGCTGGTTCGATTCCTGGCTGCGTCAATTGGCATTACTGTGTGGAGTTTACATGTTCTCACCGTGTTGGTGTGGGTTTCCTCCGGGTGCTCCGGTTTCCCCCACAGTCCAAAGACATGCACTATAGGTGAATTGAATAAACTAAATTGGCCGTACCGCATAGAAGACTTCATCATCCCAGTCGATCTAAATGAATGAAATCTTTCCAAATAGACCTATTCAAATCATCTGGTGAAATTATATTCATATCGCAATTTATATCGCAACAAAACAAAATATCGCAATGTCAGATTTTTGTGCAATATTGTGCAGCACTAATATGCAGTTTGCGATATTGTTAATGAGTATTGCGATAATGATATTTCTTACGATACATTTCCCTAGAAAAAGGCCATTTGTTTGCTATGTTTTTAGATTTATGTAATGATATTAAAATAAAGTGTTAAAATATATATTTCAGATCTAATTTAATTCCAATTCATTTAGTCATTTGCAAACATTTCATCTTTAAAACGCTGTAAATGAGTGAAAACCTCAGCATTCTGATTGGCTGTTGTCATTTTCCTCTCATCATTAGTGTTTATTTTCAGCTCTTGGTTCACATTTAGGCCGCTCCAGCCAATAGCAGAACAACAACCACTGGGGAGGCGGAGATAAAGATAGTAAGGCTCCATTTGATTGGTCAAATCTAGATAAACAACCAATGCATAAAATAAATGTAATTTATCGTGTATATTGCATATACTATTATCGCGATAATGATAATTTTGCGGTATTTGATGCTGCCCTAATATATATTCATACCATTTTAAATTCACAAAGAAAAACAATCTGGTTTTAATACACTGTTGTTGTGTAAACAGCCCAAGATGCACCATAGTATTTTTTTTTTTTACCCATAGCCCATAGTTAATATACTATTTTATAAAGGATTGTGCTTTCTCAGCCATTTTGTTTCCAACCTATGTGTTTATGAATCACGTCAATCATTCATCTACATTGCCACATTAGACATTAGCCACATGATCCAGAGGTCAAGCGAGTAGTGAACCAATCCGATTGTGTGTATTTTGGTCTGGAGCCTCTGTTGAGCCTTTTATTTGTGACTTCATTCAACAGGATATAGTTCTTTGAGAGGAACAAAAGCACAAGAGCTTGAACTCTATTGTAGATGAAAGGAATACTCCCGCAGAGCCGAGGGATATGAGAATGCCATCATAGTTGTTTGTCTTGATACCCATCCTCCTTTTTTTTTTTCCCCTCACAGGATCGTCCCCGCTCATTCGATGGCTTCAACATGCATTCTCTGGAGAACTCTCTGATTGACATCATGAGGGCTGAGCAAGACACTCTGAAAGGTAAGATAGGAGTCCACCAAACAAGCTTACGTCTCAAAGTACCGTATTGATGGCCAGAAACCTTTGTACTATGGGCACTTAGATTCCTGCATCTGCTCACGTGGTTTGAGTTGCTTTCTCTGAAATCAAATAAAAGCTGTATCTGGCTTGTAATCCAGAAAGGGGTCATTCACACAGAATCTGTTTTTTAGCTTTCTTTTTCACTTATCACATGTAAACATGCTAGATAGGCACATTCATGCTTGTGTTTGCTTGTGTTTTTAGCAGAATCTCACTCATGTGAGATCATCTTGTGTTAGCAATGTGTTAGCTGACACCTTATACGACATCAAAGCTATAATTAAAGCTATGAAAAGCAAATTTTTTTAAATCAGCAGTTCAAACAAAACACATTTTAAACACAATATCATCTGCTTTTATTTCACTAACAAAAATAGCTCAAAGCTTGTTCTCAATATGTGTCTCATAATGGCTCATTCACACAGAACGCTGCTTTGCTTTCAAATAGGCATGCAGCGATTATAGATTTTGGTTGTACGATTATAGTCTGAGGAATAATCACGGTTTCATGGTTATCACGATTATTATGCATTCATTCATTTCAATACACTACTAGTTTAGAAAATCACATGAAAACTCCTTATATTATAAAGTGTTATTTATTGCGGCTCAGTAACCAAATAATACAGCACAAAATAATAATAAAAACAAACAATAGTCCATTTCTCTTTGGACTTAAAAATAAGTGAAAAACGTTTTTGGCATTTAAACATAAGTAATAATTTTACACTGAAAATAAATGTCAGACCAAAAATTAAATAAAAATATTAAGTATTAAAAAATAGTATTTGTCTAATGTAAATCTAAGCTACATATTAGCTAAGTATTTCCCTTTTAAAGTGAACAAATATAGTCAAAGACTGCTGAATCTCTGTCTGAAAGGCGCTTTTGATCAACTATATTACAAAATTGTTTGGTATTTTTATTTAGAATTTTGTTTCTCTTTGGAGTAGAAATGTGTATATTCCATACAAATTATGAAGCTGATTGGTCAGTTCTTGTCACGTGACTCGCGGTGCGCTTGCGGTATTCTTTCAACTAGGTGTGCCTGGAAAGTGTGAGCGCGTCGCATTGCGCTCGCCGCTCCCAATATGTGCACACAAGCCACATGCCTCCATTGGAAATGACGAACTTGCGCGCGCAGTATGTGAACGGTCCTAAGTTAATAGCTTCAGCCATAGTTAATCCAGTGTGTGTGCGTATTAGCCTCGGTGTACAAGCTCGGATCTTTAAACTAGCACACAGTTGGCATAACTTTTGTTAGTTGCAGCAGTTTTGTTCCGTGCAGAAACGCGGGGTTGAGAAACTTTTACGATTAATTAACCGTGACGAATTAAAGCGCGGTTAATAGTGAAATCGGTTAATCGTTGCATCCCTACATCTAAAAATGCGAGACGCAGTGCTGTGGAATGATCTGAAACAAAAAAGCTCAGCATAAAGCATGAGGGTATCCGGGCATAGCCACTGAGTGCCTGTAAACAGAAACTTGCAACGTTTGTCCCGCCTCCAAGCTCTTCTGATTGTTCCACTGCTTTGGAACTAACAGTCATGAGCAGCGCTACGGGTAAAAGTTAAAGTTCTTGATACAGAGCATAATGGTCACACACGTCCATCCAGCGCATGTTTCATTGAAAAACAATAGAAAAGTAGCGCATATTAAAGGGAAAAATGCGTTCTGTGTGCATGGCCCCTAACACTGCTGTTTTGTTTCTGAACGAATAGCCACTTTTCCACTATCGATCCGATTTATTCTCTTTGCTTAACTATTCCATTCCATGTCGATCCGGGTCGGTCTGCACGGACACGATTAAATTTTCTATGGTGGTGCTGATAATGGAGCTCTTTGGAATGTGATACAAATGCGCCAGTCATTGCCTTGGTAACACACATGTTAAGTAAACAGCGGTATGGGATTTAGATATTTAGTTTTTAGGATTCAATTTTAATCTCATATCCAACTGATTGAATAACAGAAAAAAATTAATAAATAAATAGAGCACTTCCGCTTAACTATGGAGAAACTGGTAGCCAGGCAACAGAGTGGCAACTTCATATGCACACACACACACGCACGCACGCGCACACACACACACACACACATGCACACACACACACGCACACACACTCGATAAGCACGGTTGTCTAAATCAGCCTTAACTGTGCGTAGAATTCCAGGACAAGAACTGTTAGTGAATCATACCATGCTGTAACAATCTCACATGGAAAACTGACTGTTCTTAGAACCGTTTGGCCTGATAAGTGGAAAATCAGTTAATCTTTTATTGATAGTGAGAAATTCACCATTTATAAACTGATGTTCACATTTCTTCAAAATATCTTTAAAATATGTAAATTATAATTGTCTCAAATATATAGGTATATGCATACATTAAAATGTGCCAATTTCACACCTGGCAAAACATGACACTATGTTTTTCTCCATTTCCTGCATTTAATAATCTTTTTTTAAATGCATAAACTAGGACTGCACAATATTGGAAAAAAATGTTTAGTTTTTTCTGTGATTCATGTTACATTGACTATAATTTCACCAGATGACTTGAATAGCTCTTTCCATTTTCTTCATTTTAATCTAATTGGGACGATTTCATAGGGCAGTGCATATGCATATAATAGCTATAATCCCAACTCAGCATTGTAGATCCTGCGATATAACTGTTGCGATATCGATGCTGAAACGATATATTGTGCAGCCCTAGTATAAACCATAGACTGTAAAAAAAAATATCGACGTAGTATTTTAGTAGGTTTCTGAAGAACGCAAATGAAGCTACAAGTGTGCGTGGCCAACCGTCACCATTTTGTTCGCGTGTCATCACGGCCAACCGAAAAAGGACAAAGAGGCGGAGTGTGAGCAGAGCTACAGATGCCTGCTAACATTTTGCTTATATGGGCTTTTCTTTGGGGGAAACGCTTAATACTTCATTACCTGCGACTCGTTTGTGTTCTGACCACATGTGCTTGGTTGTGTACTATATAAATAAAGTGTTTAGTCTTTTAAAAACACTGTTGTAATACACTGAGCCACTATAAGCTTTGTTCTTCTGACGTTTTTCTACAGGAGGAAAACACGAATTACTTCCAAACACTTCAAATGTAGTCTGTGTTAGTAAATGCAAGGCTATTTATGAAATCCAGGCATAACACTGTACGACAGCGTTTCAGATGATTGTTCTATAGCCTACAGCTAATCAATCTGTCAGATTCTGGAGTGCATTACAGTTCTAAAGAAATTATAAATGATAAATTATCTTAAATAAAACAAATACATTTAAGGATATCAGTGCTTCCCACAGGTTTGAAATATACTTGCGGTGGTAGCCGGATGGAAACACACCTTTTACCCACAGCACATAAATGTTCAACTACATATGGCAAACCAAAAAATAATGTGATTTTTAAAAAAATTTTTATTATGACACTATTATATACCTTTTTTTTTCAATGGGTTAAAGTTATTAAAAAACGGCTGTTGAAATGAAAGAAATCCACTATTTCTTTTACTTTTATGCTAATTTAGGAGACATGCGCACCCACTTAGCAAAGGCTGCTCTCTCTCTCTCTCTCTCTCTCTCTCTCTCTCTCTCTCTCTCTCTC
>CAIGQV010018552.1:1523868-1533868 GCA_903798115.1 Danio jaintianensis | reverse complement strand
GAAGTCTTTCTCATGAATTAATGCTGAGAGCTCAAAGACGTCACATTGTACTCGCCGGTACAGACATCCAGTCTACACACTGGAATACACACAAGGATCTAATCGCCGTGATGTAGCAACAAAATTTATTTGCTCGAAATAACGCAAAAACTACCAATTTTCACTTTTTAGTGAAATATATGTGTCTTAATAGTGTTTTAAGCAGCGTGGGACACATATATGACTGTCAACAAATGTGTTTTGCAACCCTTTAATAAGGAGTTTAAACAGTTTTTGTGACTGTCTGAATATAACCAGCTTCTTTAATGGTAAACAATTATTAAATTTTTTTTTTTTTTATAATCACAATTCATAAATACAGTCTGCAGAAACACTTTGATTTACATTCTCCCTTTGTACGTGTCATCAGAGGGGGAAAGCCCTGCCCACTAGTGACTATCTCTCCCTCATTAGCATAGAACGTTAGTCTTGTTTTTGAATCTGCCACTATGCTGACACAGGCATTTGTAGCTCCGCCCTCTTATAAAAATTCACAGATACAGGGACACTGGAGCGTTTTAAAGCTGCGGTTCATCAGCGGATTGCTCGCATGTCAGCTTATAGACAAACCAGCTGATCGACGTGACTTTAAAATGCCCCAGTCTCCCTGTGTCTGTGGTTACACTTCAGTAAACAGTGGTGAGTTTGGTGAACTGATGACCTTCACGGCCAATCACAGTCATTTCTGTTGAGCGCGTGCACACAATGCCAAATCAGCTCTCAAATGTTAGAGGGAAATAAAACATTTCAGTATTGATTTGTACCGAATTCCAGTATCGTGACAACCCTATTGCAAATGCTGTTTCACATTGGCTTTAAACTGAAACATTTGATGTCACATGCTATACTTCAATATTTCGCATTTTCACACACTTTAACCGTGCTTAATGCAATACCAAAAGCACTTAATCCATTGTTGGTGTGCGCAAAAGAACACAATCGCCTCTTTGTTGGAAAGTTTTTTATTTTATTTAAAGCTGCTCAACCACATACAAATTACTGTCATTTTATAATCAAATTAGTGCATCCCTCAGGGTCAACTTCTCTCTGGTGGAGCATATCTGCATCCTCCAAACCAGAAGGGCGACCCTGTAGACGCCACCGTAATGTGGCAGGGATGACCAAACAAGAGACGGCCAAGAGAAGTAGTCCAGTGTACAAGTTGCTTTGAATAGCTTCCAGCATTGTCCTTTTGCCTGTAAAAGAGCTCTCTGTTCTTGCCACAGCAACAAAATGGTGTGCCGGCCCTGTCCGCCATACCGCTCTCACAGTAAACAGTAGAAAAGGAGGAGGCTGCCAGAGCCATTTGAACACTAGAGAGCGAGAAACGGTCCATACCAGCCATCATGTTTCCTCTCATTCTTCTACTACTAGAGGCATAATGAGAATGAATGGCAGTTCAACGTGAGAATGAATGTGATCTGTATCCGGTTGAGTATTGTGATATGTCTGGAATGTGTTTTGATGTGTAGTAGGGCTGAACGATATTGGAAAAATCTGTCTATATTAGGAGTGTATGCAGTTGAAGTCAAAATTATTTTATTTTTTTCAAATATTTCCCAAATGATGTTTACCAGAGAAAGGAATTTTTCACAGTATTTCCTATAATATTTTTTCTTCTGGAGAAAGTCTTATTTGTTTTATTTCGGCTAGAATAAAAACAGCTTTTAATTAAAAAATAATAATTTTAAGGTCAATATTATTAACCCCCTTATTAGCAATATTTTTTTTCGGTTGTCTACAGAACAAACCATCGTGCCTAATTACTCTAACTTGCCTAATTAAGCTAGTTAAGCCTTTAAATGTGACTTTAAGCTGAATACTAGTATCTTGAAAGATATCTAGTACAATATTATGTACTGTCATCATGGCAAAGTAAAGAAATCAGTTATTAGAAATGAGTTGTTAAAACTATTATGTTTAGAAATGTGTTGGAAAAAATCTTCTTTCCGTTAAACAGAAAACAGCGGGGATAATATTTCAGGAGGGCTAATAATGACGACTTCAACTGTAAATTTTTACCATAGAATGAAATGTGTACCATAGAGTAATTTTTTTATTTTGTCTATACTGCGAAATGTAAGTAAGTGGACGTGGCCAACTCACTTGCAGCATGCATGAGTCTGAGAAAGACTGGCAGTGATGCCAATTGATTTATATTTTCCAGCAAGAATTGATCATTTAGTTTCAATATTTATACAAGATTTGAAGTCGTTTAAAAACGGTGATATTCTCTTTTGTTTACATATTTATATTTTCATGTTTAAGTTATATTTTTCCTGTTACTTACTTGGGATATATTTTATATCTGTGAGAAGATGTTGCTTGAGAAATGTTTATGCCAGGTTAATTTATTAATTCAAATTTTTTTATACACTTGACAAAAACAGGCTGCAGAAACACTTTGATTGTCATTCTCTCTTTGTATGTGTCATCAGAGGGGAAAAGCACCGCCCATTAGTGATGATTTCACCCTCATTAGCATAGACAGCCCTGGGTTACTGTGCGTTCATACCGAAGGCAGCAAGAGCGTCAAAGGTCGCTCTGGCTGCCCTGTCGACAACGCTGTCTGCCACAGCTAAGGCGGGAACGTCAAAATTCGCTTTGTTGATCTTGTGTTTAAAGAGGCCGTTATAGCATATCAGCAAATCACGTACATTCCCGCATAAAAAAACGAGCTTTCTACTGTGAAAATGTTGCGCGCCTTTTATCAAATTCATTTAACTATGGAAGATCAAGTTGTTGTGTGTGCTGTGGCTTTGCTCCACTTATCCAATATGTGTCCATATGTCTGAAATATTCCGAATACTGTTTTTTACTGTCGTTATAGTTAGCATGATATTCCCGCTTAAAAAAAACCAAACATATATAACATTAATGCACACCAGTAACTCGCCAGTAACTTTTTTTTATTCATGTCCTTGTAAGAAAACATCGTAAATAACTGGAAATCCAGCGACCGCAATATTAAAACCCTTGGGAACAACTGTGGTCGGAACCAAAGTTCACAGCACTGTGTTCTCTGGAATCCTCTCAAGTGGTGGACTTCTACATTCTGATTGCTTGCCGCCGAACCGCGTCATAGCTCATTACCATAAAGTTGACTTAATTTCAACTCTCCTCGCCGCCCACACTGGCGAAAACGCTCCTCGCCGCTTACCGCCGCCGGCTCCCATTGAAAATGATTGACCTCCGGCGACTTTGACGCTCTCGCCGCCTTTGGCGAATGAACACCGTAGTCTCCGTAGACTACCTTATTCTGAGGCACTTTTTTGGGCAGTTTCAGTTTTCCACAGAGATAACATTACTCCTGTTTTGAATCTGCCGCTATGCTGATGCATAAGCGTTTGTAGCTCTGCCCTCTTTAGGAAAAGAGCACAATCTCATTTGAATTTAAAGCAACATTGCAATACTGATGCTGAAACTATATATTGTGCAGCCCTAATGTTTAGTAGATACTTGGCAAGATATGCTGGAAACCTTAGAAATGTCTTCGGATGGCATGAACCAGTTCTTGCTGTTTTTGTAGTCCTAGCACACAACAATCAACCACCCACACGTGTCCATCTTCATCCAGTTTGGGGACAAATGAGTGAATCGGTACCATTCAATCTTAGACCTTCTTGTGGCAGTTTGAATTAGCTGTTATTGGAATGACAGTGGACTCATTAATCCAGATAGATGCCAAAAAATACATTGCCTTTTAGTGAAATTCACTGTTCTAACATTTTTGTTAGATTCGCATACATCGGAGGAGTTTTCTTTTAGCCTTTCTATACTTTTATGCAGACCAGTGTAATAGAGTAGACCACCTTTTAAAAATGAATATTTTTATCCATTGCTCAGTGAATATAAACAATAATTTTTGGTGCATTTAAAATGTGTATATTCATTAAAATATTGGTCACCTAAATCTTTAGGAATAGAAAGATAATACATTTAAATTCAAAGGAGTTATTGAAAAGAGTAAATTACAAACTACAACATTTTGACTACATTTTATATTTTATTATGTTTATTAAGATGTTAATATTTATCTGCATATTAATTTAGGTGTACTAAATTTTGGACTGTGATTTACGTTTTTTTTAATACATTAGTTGCAGTTTTTCTTTTGGTATTGACTAATCTAATCATGTCTGTCTGTCTGTCTGTCTGTCTGTCTGTCTGTCTGTCTGTCTGTCTGTCTGTCTATCTATCAATCATCCTATAGAAAATATTAATTTAAAATGAATACTCAATGCTGATATTTGGGGTTATCCATTCATAACAATGACTGTATTTTATATATGTCAAATGTAAAGTCATTAAATTAAGTTTTAACATGGTGTTTTTGTCCCCTAAAACAACATTGCTAAATAAATTATCATTGCTACATGTTATACTAAAAGCCGGATTTTGGGGAAACATTTCAATTGTTGGAAGTAATTTTACAAGACAGATTTCCCACAAATCTTTTTCAGCAGTCCAATATTTGCAGGTTTCCAAAAATTGAAACCCAGCTGTAATGTGGACTGTAGGTTTACGAGACTTGCATTATTCTTTGCTGAGTGCTGTTTATATGACAACATGTAAATCAAGAGGCGTACTTGTTTTATAAATGAATAACTGCATTCCATTAGCATTGTGTTACAAAAATATTCCTGGTTGTAGAATAACAACATACATTATAATTGTCTGAATTGGCTTTTTTTTTTTTCATCTTAATAAAGTGATTCTTTAATTATATATAAAAACTTGTAGTGTACAGACGACTGGGTTCATAATCTTGTAACCTGTTATTCTGCTGTCTAAATCACTTTTGAATGCAAATGTGCTTCAACCATGCAGTGGATAATTTTATGTCCTCTTTTCTCTCGAAGGTCGCCTTGGATTCACCCATCCAGGAGGAGACAGCCCCTTGCCCATAAATGGTTTGTACATGTATTTTATTGGTTTAGTGTGCTAGTGGCTGAACAGGCCCAACAGGCTGTTGAAATAATCAGCAAGACAAACTGTGTGTTTTTGTGCGTAGGACTAGCACTAAAATAGATTTAGTTCAGAGCACTGTCTCACTGGTTTGTTAAGTCCTTATTAGTACATGTTAAGACATGCCCTTTTGACTGAAATATTCAATTTCAATGTCAAATATTTATAATTTCCCTGTTTTCAAGTAAGTAGTAGTTAGCGCAAGGGTTTTGTATATGACGTATATACTGTAGATGAATTACTATTGGGAAAAAAAGATATTTCTACATTGATATATTGATTGATTGACCCCAACATTTTGGTGTCCACATCAAATCAATGTGCAAGTAATATTATTTAATGATTTAAAAAACATATATAATTAATAACTAACCTATATAAAAATATACAATTTTTATTATTTATTTGTATTTTTTTTAAATTATTATTTCGTTTATTTTATTTTATTACTTTTTTTATTCATTTTTAATTTACACATTTAAAAATTTTTAATTACAGTTTTTAATTTAGAGGACATAAGATGTTCACTTTAATGTTTTGAAATAAATACTGTATATAAAATAAATGAAGAGGTCATATTTAATTTATATTGATTTACATTTTAATTTTTTTAATTCTGGCGATTTGGTTAAACCAAGGATATTGGCAAAGTAAATCCACAAGTCTTTAAATAAATTCTTAAAATGTATTGTTGAATGATTCTTGCTATTAAGCATATATCTGTATGTTTTTTTTTTTTTAATTATTGTAGCTGTGAAAAATATATATTCAAAAAGGCGGCAACACCGAAGCTCTGCTGTGAAGAGCCGCTGTGCTCGAAGTGTTACATGTTTTGTGTAAGCTTTTAATTTAATAAATTAGTATGTTTTTAGAGTTTGTGTTGCCGCCTTTTTGAATATATTTTTGCACTTTTTGCTGTTTGGCTGAGCACCCATTTAGAGTGATGTGCGTGCTTTTGTGCATTTTTTTCAGCTGTGTAAAATATATCATTATTATTCCAGATTGTACATTTCTAGTGAATAGGCATTTAGTAAATAACAAGGGTTGTTAACAAATTATTTAAAACTAAGATGTTTGTATAGGTTGCTCAAATACATGCATGTTTTTGAAAGTACTTTCATATACACTCACCGGCCACTTTATTAGGTACACCTTACTAGTACCGGGTTGGACCTCTTTTGCCTTCAGAACTGCCTTAATTCTTCGTGGCATAGATTCAACAAGGTACTTGAAATATTCCTCAGAGATTTTAGTCCATATTGACATGATAGCATCACGCAGTTGCTGCAGATTTGTCGGCTGCACATCCATGATGCGAATCTCCTGTTCCACCACATCCCAAAGGTGCTCTCTTGGATTGAGATCTGGTGACTGTGGAGGCCATTTGAGTACAGTGAACTCATTGTCATGTTCAAGAAACCAGTCTGAGATGATTCGCGCTTTGTGACATGGCGCTCTTTATGACACCCACAGAACTGCGGCTCACTGGATATTTTCTTTTTCGGACCATTCTCTGTAAACCCTAGAGATGGTTGTGCATGAAAATCCCAGTAAATCAGCAGTTTCTGAAATACTCAGACCAGCCCGTCTGGCACCAATAACCATGCCACGTTCAAAGTCACTTAAATCACCTTTCTTCCCCATTCTGATGCTCGGTTTGAACTGCAGCAGATCATCTTGACCATGTCTACATGCCTAAATGCATTGTGTTGCTGCCATGTGATTGGCTGATTACAAATTTGCGTTAACGAGAAGTTGGACAGGTGTACCTAATAAAGTGGCCGGTGAGTGTAATCTTCTGAGTAACATCCAAATCAATCTAGAAGTTTAGTTACACTGCTTTGTTTGAGGCTTGTTAACAGTGTTTAAACTCTTGGTCAACCAACCAATATACCTGATGTGTACACTGTACTTTTTGGGGATGTTGGTTTTGCTCATTCAAAATAAGGAAAAAAAAATATCCATAATGACACTTTCTCCTTAAATACCTCAATGTGAATTTGATGTGGTTCGATTCAGTACAAAAAGCTCAGTTCCACTGTTTATTTATATGGTTTGGTTTATTTTGATTGGGGATGTGTTACTTCACTTGTGAACATCTTATTTTACATGCAGCAAGGAATTATGGGAGGCGACGAGGTAAAGAAAACTTTTAACAAATCAAAAATGAGAAAAAAATATAATAATTAAAAAAATATATATCATAATCGTAATTACTGATGCAATGATCCGGCATCTGCATGAAATGTTTTGGGGCGTTGTTAATTGCTTGCATGCACATGTGAAGCCTTCGTTTGCATTTGTCTATCAATTGTGTGCCTCTTTCCTGCTTATATTCCAGATTTGTTTAATTAATTTTTTTTTGGTGAAGAATAAATGTGATTGGGGCTTCTCTGTGGTTTGTGCAACACACGCACACACAAACATACTTGCAGCACATATTCAGGCCACAGTTGTGTGACTAACTCCCTTGCATAAAGTTGTGTAAAGCAGCTCAGGTCTGTGTTCTGTCACGTCAGGAAGAAATTTGCCGGAGTGGCTTTAGCCAGAGTACTAATACTGCATCCTGTGTCAATACTGAAGCTTTAAGCCAGAGCTACATATCCACACGCTGGACATTAGCACTTAAATTAAATATATTCTTCTCTCCTATAACCTAATATATAACCTAGTTTGAAAAAAGAAGTACATTTTAAGTGTTTAAAATAATCTGCCAGTGTAAACAAAATTAAACTTTTTAATTAAATTATTATTTTGTTTTAAATTAGACTATTTCTGAAAACAAAACCAACATTTGTAATTGTCTTAAAAATGCCTCTTGATTAAAATTGTTTTGATATTTGGACTAGAAACAAGACAAAAACTCCAATGGTGCGTTCACACCAGACGTGTATGAAGCGTCAAGTGCGAGGGATTTACATGTTAAGTCAATGCAAAGACTTGAATAGACATCCTGCGGCACTATTCGTGTGAATGAGGTGGCACGAATGACGTGATAATCACGTCATAAACATCATAATCATGCCCCTACAAGAGCAAGCTCCTGAGTGATTAATGCGGCGCGAATGTTCAGATTTTCCAACTCGAGCGATTCGCGCAAAATACTCAATTCACACCACTTCATTCGCGTGAATCGCTCGAGTTGCAAAATCTGAACATTTGCGCCGCATTAACCACTCCAGGAGCTTGCTCTTGTAGGGGCGTGATTATGACGTAGCGCCTGTTGTTGGTGTCCAGATGGGAAATCCTCCTGCCGACACGGAAAACAGCTGATCAAACTGGGCTCGGCTCAGTCAGAAGTACCGCTGAAAGCTTCCATCATCCAGGTACAGTTTTTGGAGGAGTTGATGAACTCACAGAGCTGGGTGCACCTCAGAAAGGATCTAATGACTCAAACATGGCTCTGAATCTACGCTGTTTTTCAGTCTTCCTAAATCACAGCACAGCTAATCTCTCTATAAAAACCATGTTAGCCATTTAGCTACGAAAATAGAGTCACCGGGCAGACAGAATCCCCACCAATGATGCGTCTATTGTGAAGCGAATTTGCCCGTGCGATTGAAGCGAATTTGAAGTGCGAATAAAGTGAGTAAACTCAATGTTCTTGCATCTATTTACGCGGAAATAGCGTAATTTATTCGTGGCTGTTTTTTTTAAGGGGAGGAGCTACTCTGTCCCACCCTCTCGTCTTTTTTCAGTTGAGATTACATCAAACATTGAATAGAAAATGCACTTTTCAAAGCATTTTACGGGACCTTTAAAGTACATTTATTATGCCTGAATGCATTTAAAGTCCTCAAACAATCACAGGCCTCAAAAACACACCTATAATCCAGATTCAACATAGCATATCCTGCGATTTGACTATTGCGAAGGATCACGTTGCGATATCAATGCTGAAACGATGTTGTGCGGCCCTACTCTCTTTGTCTTCGGACCAGAACTGTGGGCTATAATTAGTTTGATTTACAGGACCACAGAAGCCATAATTCCGAAATCCCCAGCAATCATAATTGCACAACCGAGATGATGCAATCTTAGTGTTTTCTTGGGCTCAGAATAATCCATCAGCATAATTCATTTTACTCTGTGGTGCAGGGATAATAGTACATCCAACCAGACACAGATCATAATCTCCAGCTTCTCCCTGTACCTCAGGACACTCTTCCCTGTTCCCGATGGAAGATGGTTTCCCGGATGAAGAGCGAGCCGATCAGAGCCTGCCAGGCCTCAGTTCCCCTCACTGCTTCCCACACCAGAATGGAGAGAGGGTGGAGCGCTATTCTCGCAAAGTATTTGTGGGAGGCCTTCCTCCTGACATCGATGAAGGTATTTAGGACATTTAGAGTACTTCAACTTAGGCCTGTCACGATAAGGAATTGTTTTTGCGCGACCTATTGTCACAGAAATTGTTGCGATAAGCGATATTATTGTTTTGAGATAATTTTATGCCACTGATTATTTAATGATTATACAACAGCATAATAATGCAAATAGCCATAAACACTTTAAAATACTTAGCATTCTTAAGCTTATTTAGATTCTATAATTTGATGTTAAAAAGGTAAATGTCCTGTTATATATACTATTAAATGTCCTATTAGGTAAATGTCCAATTATAAACTTTGACACCGGTAAGGTAGAATGTAAATGTCATTGTAAAATGGCTTTAACATCATTTGTGAATTTGTAAATATATATTGCAGTGCCAAAAATTATTGAGGCCATCTCCAAGTATTGCACGATATATCGGTATATTAATTATTGTGACAGGCCTACCTCTACTCTGCTGCTGAGCCATTCCATGCAAATGTCAACCTTGCTATGAAAAAAAATAAAGTTTTCACCAAAACAGCGAAACCATTTCTAAGTTTTTTTTGTGTAGGCTTTTTGTGTTTCACCTCTGTCACATCCATAATGGAGAGATGTCACATCTAGGGTTGTCACGATACTGAAATTCGGTACCAATCGATACTGAAATTTTAAAAACGTT
>CAIGQV010018552.1:1498334-1518868 GCA_903798115.1 Danio jaintianensis | reverse complement strand
AGAAGCCGTTTCTAAAATATAAACTCTTTTTTATATGAAAATTATTTTTTCTATCGTGTGCCGTTGCTTTTGTTTAGACACAATTTAATTCAGCCTTTAGGCTTGATAGTCAGACCCGCGTTGGTCCTCAATCTGGCAACCTGTGCTTGCGTGTGTTTTGATCCAAGAATGCAATACCTAGTTCAAACTTACATACTGCACCTTTATTCATTCATTTTCTTTTCGGCTTAGTCCCTTTATTAATCTGGGGTCGCCACAGCGGAATGAACCGCCAACTTATCCAGCATATGTTTTATGCAGCGGATGCCCTTCCAGCTGCAACCCATCACTGGGAAACATCCATACACACTCATTCACACACATACACTACGGACAATTTAGCCTACCCAATTTACCTATACCACATGTCTTTGGACTTGTGGGGGAAACCGGAGCACCCGGAGGAAACCCACGCCAACACGGGGAGAACATGCAAACTTCACACAGAAATGCCAACTGACCCAGCCGAGGCTCGAACCAGCGACCTTCTTGCTGTGAGGCGAATGTGCTACCCACTGCGCCACCATGCAGCCCACTGCACCTTTAAGTAATTTAAAAAAAAATTGTTTTGACACATTTAAAACATGTGGCTAAGAAATAACTATTAGAATTTCTTTGGCAGGACAAGTATCTATCATTCACATTAGATTTCACATTTAGAAAAAAATCCTTAGCGTTTAGTCCTATACAAGTCTGAAATTTAATTCATAAAGTCTTACATTTGACTTGGTGAAACCCTGACATTAGATGACTGTTTAAAATGATTTTTTTCTCAGCAATCGTGCATGAGAGAAACATTCATTTTCGTAATAAGCAGATAATGATATATTTGTGGCTTACTTGATTGCTATGACAGCACTTGTTTACTGAATTGAAGGGATCATTTTGTCATCATCTACCTCATGTTTTTAACTCACAAGACTTCCGTTGGTCTGTGGAACACAAGTGTGTATTTTTGAGGAAACCAGAGATATTTCTGTCTCTGGGTTGAAAGTCCATTTGTGTAAATAATAAAGCGAATAATGTCTCGTGCAGACTTTAAATAAAAATGAACATCCCTACAAACAGCAGAGTGTTTAGTGTTCTTTGAATGATCATCAAATGTTTTCTTTGTCAACTGACTATAATGGAACTTAGAAATTCAGATGATTACTCTTGTTTTTGTCATTTTGTCAAAGTCATTTTGAATTAAACAGTCAATGAAAACAGTATTTTAGGTTTCATTAATGTTGAAAATGAATTGAACTACTCTGGGTTTGAAATGACACTACAATTAGTAGGGCCTTATGAAGTGTGGCTTTATAATAGTTAAATGGATAGTTCACAAAAAAAAAGATTTAACCATTTACTCACCGTTGACTTGTTCAAAACCAAGTTGTTGTTTTTTATTCTGTTGACCACAAAAGAAGTTATCTTGAAGATTGTTGGAAAACTGTAACCACTGACATCCATAGTAGGAAATACAATTACCATGGAAATCAATGGTTTCAGGTTTCCAACATTTTGCATTGTATCTTCTTTTGTGTTCAGCAAAAAAGTGAGTAAATAATGGCAGAATTTTCATTTTTGGATGAACTATCCCTTTAATCGGTTTAAGTAATCAGGAAGCATGTCCATTTAATATTTCTTATTATTTGAGTTTTGTTACTATTTACCTATACTTCAGTATTTTTATATGTTCATAATATCCATAATAATACTATCAGCTTTTTGTTGTAATTTTGATCTCAAATGTTTCTGCATTTCCCGCCGTTTACTAACTGTTTACATTTTTATATCCAAAGGTTACGCTTTCCTCTTGTTTCAAGATGAGAGCTCTGTTCAAGCCCTTATCGATGCCTGTATTGAAGAGGATGGAAAACTCTACTTGTGTGTTTCCAGCCCCACCATTAAAGACAAACCTGTAAGGATCAAGTGCACTACTGCAACTCAGTTCAAACAAGTATACAGCACACTTAAAAAGCTACTTCTGCTGCTTGTTGAAGCTACTTATTTAATATGAGTTGAACCAACACAATTCTTAAGTTTTTTTTTTTGGGACAGCTTAATTGTTTTATGTTAAATTCACTTAAATTTGTAAAAATGATTAAGTTAACTTAATCAATTTGTGTTGAGACAACATGAAGGAATTGTGTGGAACCCAGCATTTTTTACAGTGTACATTGTTTTTGTTTTTTTTATTTGTATAATGTCAAACATAGGGCTGGACAACACAGCAAAAAAATAATCACGATATCATGTTTCATATCATTCGGTATCAATAATTATTGAATGTTTTTTTTTACAATCCATTTAGGAAAATTAGGATTTTTTTATTTATTTAACCACTTTATTTTAATTTACCAACATTACTAAGGCAATCAAAAACAATAAACTAAAATATCTCGTCTCTTATGTCTTATAATAAAATAAACATAAGTGTTAAAGAGACTCTTAAACTTAAGTTATTAACTTAGTGTGTGCAATGGTAAAGTGTAAACGCTGAACAATCAAAGCAAACTTTAAGGTAGATCAACATCTGTAAGGGCGTCACGGTGGCGCAGTGGGTAGCACGTTCGCCTCACAGCAAGAAGGTCGCTGGTTCGAGCCTCGGCTGGGTCAGTTGGCGTTTCTGTGTGGAGTTTGCATGTTCTCCCCGTGTTCGCGTGGGTTTCCTCCGGGTGCTCCGGTTTCCCCCACAAGTCCAAAAACATGTGGTATAGGTGAATTGAGTAGGCTAAAATTGTCCGTAGTGTATGTGTGTGAATGAGTGTGTATGGATGTTTCCCAGTGATGGGTTGCAGCTGGAAGGGCATCCGCTGCGTAAAAAAATATGCTGGATAAGTTGGCGGTTCATTCCTCTTTGGCGACCCCTGATTAATAAAGTGACTAAGCCGAAAAGAAAATGAATGAATGAATGAACATCTGTAAGATGTAAACCTCAAACCTCAGTAAACAGTAAACCTCAAACTAACAATCATTATTCAAATACATATTGCAACATTGCTAATTGTGAAGTTGAATGACTACATTACCCCTATGCTAAAAAAAAAACTCTTTCAGATGGGGTGCTAGCGGCTTGGATGCACAAGAAAAGAAACCAAAAAGCCACTCTGGCGACATCCTTACATCCTTTTTTATCAGAATCAGAATCGGTTTTATTGCCAAGTGTGCTTACACACACAAGGAATTTGTTTTGGCTACAGAAGCTTCCAGTGTACATAAAGTGACAAGTGACAACACAAAATAAATATGAGAAAAATAATCTCCAATAACGACAAACATTATTTACAATCTCCTCACTGCTGCTAGTCACGGCACTCATTTTCGTGTGGTTTTCGATGTGGTTTCCTTCACCGTTTTCAATGCGCTTTGCGCTGGCGCTCCCCTGTCTCTCGTAACTAGGCAACAGTCAGCCGTTTTCTCAGAGGATTGCAAACAGACAAACCATTGTTGCAGTTTCGATACAACTACACGTTTTATTTATGCAGAGAATTAAAAAGCACTGCAGTGTTTGGGTGCTCTGTGTTTGTCTGAGATAATTAGTCTGCCATTATTACCGAAATGTGTATATTCCATACTAAGTGTGAAGCAGATTGATTAGTTCTAGTCACATGAATTGTTTGCATGCGGCATTCTGGAAAGTTGAGATGTTTTCAACTAGGTGCGCCTGGAAAATGCGAGCATGTCATGTGTGTGCCGCTTGCACACCATCTGCGCGTCGCTCCCTATTTGTGCACACAAGCCATGTGCCTGGATTGAAAAAAACCCTAAGCTTATTGGCATTCCTTCCAAGGCACGTGGTCAGCCAACACATTTTATTAAAACTATAGCGCATTATACCCAAACTTCATACCGAACTTTTTTTAGCGTTATTGACAATGGTGTTCGGTCAATAAATACGATACCATTTTATTGGCCCATCCCTAGTCAAACAAAGTCGGTATTCTGTAGAAACGTGTGAATTTTTTAGTTGATGCAACTAGGGATCTGTTGTGTTGAATTAGTTTTTATTTATTTGGCTTTTCTGTAACAGGTCCAAATTCGTCCATGGAATCTTAACGATAGTGACTTTGTGATGGATGGATCACAGCCGCTGGACCCCAGGAAGACCATATTTGTGGGTGGAGTGCCACGTCCACTGCGTGCAGGTATGGATGCTTTGCTTATGTCTCTTCATTTGCATAAACACGCTGTGATGGAGTAACCAAGGCTTATTTTTGCACCAGGAAATGCTTACTCCTACACAATTGAATTCAGGAGCCATTGAATAGTTCCCCTATAGTCTAATTTACATTTGTAAGCACTCAGGGAAAAACCTTGTCCATTATTTCGTTGTTCGTTTCATCAGTCATTACTAGTCATATCTCTCTGTGGGTTTTGCAAATATTTAACATATGAAAAGTATTATAACACTCATTTCTCCATTGGAGGCTCAAACTGTCATTTAAACGTTGTTCAGCCATTTTGAATGTTGTTGCACTTAGTTTGGATTGGGTAAATAAGAAAACATGTTAAATGAGAATTTGAAGTATTTTTATGGCAAACTTCAAAAAATAAAGGTGATTTAGTATTCAAAAATGTTTTATTTTTAATATATTTTTTAAATAAGTTGGTCTTATACTTCAAAAAATCCTTTTTTTTTTATAGTATATGTATTAGTTCCGGTACTTTTACCATAAACCGACATATCAATCCTTTGGTAGAGGTTGATATTTTAGAAATTATGGGATGTGTTGAAAAAAAAATGCATTGAGTGTGTTAACTAGCGACATTAGGAGTTAAGAAATGCAATCCAAACATTTGTTTTCTTGGTGGGGTAGTTAAAGGGTTAACCCAAACTGCTGAACTTAATGGGGATTTTCCATTTAATTTGACCTTGTTGAAGTTGAAAAATGTACACAATGATTGGTTATTTCAGAGAATTAACCCCGTGTTGTGTTTCTGTCAGTGGAGCTGGCGATGATCATGGACAGGCTATATGGCGGTGTGTGCTACGCAGGCATCGACACAGACCCAGAGCTGAAGTACCCCAAGGGCGCAGGGCGGGTCGCCTTCTCTAATCAGCAGAGCTACATTGCTGCTATCAGTGCTCGTTTTGTACAACTGCAGCATGGAGAAATCGATAAACGGGTCAGTGGTGACTTCCACCACAAATACACACGTACACAAACCCTTCCATGAAATGACATTGATCCTGCGAGCCTCACAAAAACTTAAGCTCAGCTTTTGGACTATGCTCCAACCCTATTTGTCACATTATAGCTTGCTTTTGGCTGATAAAGAGATGTTTTTTTGCATAGTTATGGTCTAAAAGTAATGCAGGACTTTTTAAAACAAAAAAAAGTTGTCAGGGTATGGTTTTTAATGAGCTACATCTTAAAATCTCCAACGAAGAAATGTCTTTCGGAACCATAATGTGGTTTTACTTTTTGGTTCAATTTTTTTATGACAGTGTTTTCATTTAATTAACTTTTAAAGTGTATCAGTTTTGCATTGTGGGTCCGTGTTTTTAGTGTCATAGAGATAATATTGTAGTTTTATTAATATACAGTTGAAGTCAGATTTATTAGCCCCCCTGTATTTTTTGATTGAACTGAAAGAAGATTTTTAAACGCATTTCTAAACATAATAGTTTTAATAACTCATTTCTAATAACTGATTTCTTTTATCTATGCCATGATGACAGTACATAATATTTTACTAGATATTTTTCAAGATACTTTTAGGCAAATCATTGTATAACGACGGTTTGTTCTGTAGACAAACGAAAAAAATAAATATTGCTTAAGGGGGCTAATAATATTGACCTTAAAATGGTTTAAAAAAAAATTTAAAACTGCTTTTATTCTAGCCGAAAGTAAGTAAGACTTTCTCCAGAAAAAAATATATTATAGGAAATACTGTAAAACAATTCCTTGCTCTGTTGAACATAATTTGAGAAATATTTAAATGAGAAAAGAAAAATCACTGGAGGGCTAATAATTCTGCCTTCAACTGTATATTAATTTATTTAATACTTTTTAAATGTTGCCATTTTGGGGTTTTGTTATTTTAAGAAATTTGATAACATTTCATTTAATATAAGTTCATTATTTTATGAAATTAAAATAAATAAAAGTTGTATATCAGCACTGCTGTGATATTAATCTTAAGTCTTTAAATTTGCGAAATAAAACCTCAGATGAACAATAACATATAGCATTAGCAAAAGTAAGTTAGGCACTGCTAATCAAATGTCTGAACTGAGGTTTCAGCAGTTGTTGGTGACTGTCAACACCAGTCCGACTGCTAAAGTTAGCCAAAATTGGGTCAAGACAATGATCTAAAGCACACCAGGAAATCTACAACAGAACAGCTGAAAAAGAAGAACAACAACACAACCAAGGTGTTGCAATAGTCCAGTCAAAGTCCAGAGCTCGTCCTGGCTGAAATGCTGTGCAAAAAAACACTAAGGAAAATTTGTAGTTGCCATGTTGGGCCAGTAGTAATTTTTTTTTTCTTGCCATGCCAACATTATATCTGGCCCTACCAAAAAAAAATTAAAACTAGTTATTTTTTTTTAGCCACGTATTTTAAATAATGTGTCAAAAGCCAAATATAGTTGATGTACATGTTTCCTTTTAGGAACACGACTAGCATAGTTTCATCTCAAACATTGTTCATTTTTACCTCATTGCTAAGGCCAGACAGAATCTGCGGATATTTTTTGCTATTTCTGCGGAGAATTCTGTAAAAAATTATTTTGGGAGCATCGTATCTAAAAACTTAATATATAAAAATAAAAATTAATAGCTTTTTAACTTTTATATAATGTTTTCAATGCAATCTATCTAGATCCACTTATTTGGTAAACAAAGCAAGTCTCTCATATAATATATCTACTAAAAGACAGAAAATATTACTTTACAAACTGTATTGTAAATAAATCAAATAAACATTTTCATATTAGTCAATAATATTACTGAAATTAATTTAAAAACTGAATAAATATAAATTTACACACATTTACACAAGTAAATAAATAGACTCAATGATGGGCTAAAAATCTGCGGAAATCTGCAGATTTCTGCGTGCGCAGATTCCATGTGGGCCTACTCATTGCCTACATTTACACTTGATTACCCACATGAAAAAACACTATAGTAATTTATAGTATGTACTGTACTATAGTGTTTAGAACCATTCTATGTTATAGTATTTACAACACTTTAGTAAATGCTACATTATTCTGTCGTATTAACTATCATGAACTGATCAACTGTATTGAATACTGTAGTATACTTTAGTTTGGGCCGTATTTTACGAAATTTATTTAATGATGCATAAGCTCCAAGCATTTCATAGAAAGGACCCGCATGTAACCGTGTGCTGATCTCTCTGGGTTCAGGTGGAAGTCAAGCCATACGTCCTGGATGACCAGCTGTGTGATGAATGTCAGGGGACTCGCTGCGGAGGCAAGTTTGCTCCTTTCTTCTGCGCTAACGTGACCTGTCTCCAGTATTACTGTGAATATTGCTGGGCGGCGATCCACTCGCGCGCCGGTCGGGAGTTCCACAAGCCCCTGGTGAAGGAAGGAGGCGACAGACCTCGTCACATCTCCTTCCGCTGGAACTAAAGCCGGCGGGACGAGAGGAGAGAGCGAGCAGGAGACGAAGGAGCGTAGCCTAGGAGGAGTCGCAAAATCATCATCTAAATAAATGCACTTTTCTGTTGCTGGTTCCTTTTTAGTTTAATTTAAGAAGAAAAAAAAGACAAACGACAAAAAAAGGATTTTAATTTGTCATTTAATATATATGAGAAGAAAAAAAAGAAGATTCAGGAAGAAAAGAAAATGTCTAATCCATCTCTCTATTTTTTTATAACTCCATTCTATTTAATTTTCAAGTGCACAGAGATGTGAATATATTGAGTATTAGTATAATTTGTCAGTAGGTATCTGCATGACTTTAGAATTGGCTTTTTTTCGTTTAACCTTGCGATTGGGAAGTATTACGTCCTATTTTAATTTAACGGAAAAGGCGAAGGAGCAAAGGCGAATAGAGAAAAAAGGTGCGGGAAGAGTGCACTTATTTCTTTACAGATGTGTGGTTTAAGATCTCAGTTGTTAACCAAAGCTTGGGATTTGGAAAAAAACAAAAAAACAGAAGAGACGAATTCTCTCGACGCTCTGTTTTTATTTTGTGCGTGTGTGTATACTTTAAGACCATGCTAATTTTAAATGTTGACAACAACTGATTCCACAACAGCTGTCTGGATTTGATCTCCATGCAAGAAAACTAATACCTCAAGCTTAGCTGCTAGTTTAAGTCAAATATATATTTAAAAACAACAAACAAAAAAAAAATCAAGCTGGTCTAACCCGTTCCCCCCAGGACGGCAGAAAAAAAGGAAGTGACATCAGCAAACAGCACATTGAGAAAACCTGCTCTGTCACTTCCTGATTAGAATTGGAGATTCAGCATCCTTGTGGGGAATGTACGTTGGAAAAGTTGCAGTAGTCTGCCTGCAAAGCTGGTTCGAACGCGAGGAACTTCTGGTCCTGCTTGGCGTCCGCGTTCTTTCAGGCTGTTAGCGGCAAGCCTTCATTTTTAATTTATTTTTTTTTAACTCGCAATATGTCTTGTAAGCCTTTCCCCAGCCCCCGAAAAGGGGTATGCGTACGAGCAGAACAGCTACTTGAAAGGGAGGAAGACAGACGAAACAATGAAGCTCCTGTCCCGCAGTCGCAGCCTGAGTGTGAAGCATAACTGAAGGTAGTCCATGCATCTCTCCTCCCCCAACAATCACTTTCAGACATTAGGGAACCAAAGATGGCTGTTTAGTAGCTAGGAAACCATGGACGTTTGCAGATTTCGTTTTGTTTTTTTTTGCCCCCCTTAACCCAACACCCCAGTCTTCATCCCATTCGATATATAAAGACCAGACGGGCTCCAGCAAACCAAAGATTGGCCTTGAATCAATCAGTCAAAGTCCTAGTAACACTAGTGAAAACAATTTTTCCACAAAGTCAAACGAAGAAGATGACGCACGTAATTCGTCAGGAAATATCACCAATTCTATGAAAATCGAGTCAGGGAGTTAGTGATCAGTTCCGACTTAGTACTCTAGTGAGAAGTTGGCACCGTCGCTCGAGCTGGTGGTGGTTGAACGTTTTCAAAGCTAAACACTTTTTGAAGAATTTGCTGTTAACGAGAAAAAAAAACGAAAAAAAAAAGATTATTTTATACATGGCCTGCTGATTTTTTGGTACAGTGTTTTCTAGCTAAATTATTTTGTCATGCACATATAAACATTTATTATGCACTACTTTTCTAAATACGTTTTTCTTTTTCGACAGTCATTTTAGGCACATTTTTCACGAAACGGGGGGAAAAAAACACCCTCTTTTTTGCAATACCTCAATTTTTCACATTGTGAAAGGTAGCTTTTGTACTTTTGTTACTGAGAGATCTGCATATATGGAAACTTTAATTTGAAGAGAAAAAGTGAATTTAATATATCTTATTTTCAATTATGCTTTTTATACATTTCAGTGCTGAGGAATCTTTACAGCTAAAGCAGCACACACTTGTGTTGACGCGACAAATCTGCAGAGGAGAGAGAGCGCTCTTGTACACTAGATTTCAATTGGGACAAGTGATCTGACAGCAGCATGGTAAGAACACGTTGTCGTTCACGTTAAGAAAACCTCGTCTTTTGGGTTTCCTCTCTCCGTAGCTGGAATATAAACTTAATATAAGGAGAATGCTAAATCCGGTCGATTCACGAGAATGGATGTTTGATGTTTAGATATTTTAACATTTGAAAATATATATATATATTCTTGAACTGCCAACTAGTTCCTATTGTAATCCTTAGCATGCATGATGAGAAGAGAAAATAAAAAAAAAAAACGTACATGAATTAGCTATTAAAATTAATCGTTGTGGTTGTGCACCAGATGTTTCTAAAGCTTTGATTTGAGGCCACCCCCACTACCTTGTTATTATTCTCTATGCCTTTCCCCATAATCCAGTATCGATAGGATGCACAGAGGAAAAACTATATATATATATATATATATATATATATATATATATATATATACACACACAAAAAAAACAAAACTATTTGCAGTGCAGGACGAACGCATCTTCTTTAGTACGCTGTCGAAAAGACTTGAGAACTTCATCCCCACTGTCTGTTTGAAGTCAATCGAAACCCGTTTGGAGGAAGGGGGAACTTAAGACTTGAATGTGGTAAATATGTTGCAAGTTAACGTCGAGTTGTTATGTGCAATACTTTTTTTGAACTTTTTTCCAGATAAAAACAAACAAAAAACAAGACTCTTTGCAATGTAATTCTTTAATGCCATTTTTAATTGCCGACATTTAAAGAAGATGTTAATATGTTTTTCACAGTCATTTTCTACTGTTATTGTAATCCTTTTCATGCTGGTGTTTGTAAAGAAGAAAAAAAAAGAAATCAACCTATTTGTACTAATATAAATGATCGAAGTTATTTTTAAAACATTAAAGGTTTTGTGCTCATTTGCTTATTTTGTTTCTTTGGAGCTACTGTGATTGATCGCATTGTAATTATTAGGTCAACGATGTATCTAGCTGTTTATCGGTCTATTTTTAATTGGAATGTACAATTAATTTTTATAATTTTGATCAGATTTTTGTTATATTTTTGAGGTGAAGCTTTTAATATGTTAAAGTGTCTAGTTTTTACTAATTGCTATATTGTGCTCCACAATATATGGTTCACATTTTCTGAAGGAAAATAAATATTTAAATATCTGTCTGTTAACGATGTTACTTAATGGCGAAATTTCAATAGTTTTTAACTGTGTATGGGAAGGTTGTCGTATTTATTAATAGCATTTTTTTACTTAAAATATCACCTTAATTTTTATTGTCATTTCACTTTATAAGTTCCTATTTTTGTATTTTGCTTTCTAATTAAGTTATGTTATATGAAATGTTCATATTCTAGGAGTTGGTCTGTAAGTGCTAGTGAAACGAAAAGAAAAATCTAATGTTATTTAATTGTTTGCAGCCAACTATTTATAACAATATGCATAATTTTTCAATATTTGTAATGTGAAATGTTGAATGAATAAAACTTAACTGTGACAAGACATTCAATTCTCTCTTGACTTTATTGCGTTGTGTTTTGCGAACTGCCGTCACAATTACAATTTTGCATTTCGGGTGTTCATATGGATTGCGATTATGCTTACGCCTCTTTGACTGTTATGTTTATGTGTACAAATGTACAAAGTAGCCTGAAGCAAGAACTGCATTTATTTACTCCACAGAAAAATAGATTTTTACTAGTAACCTAAACCGTTAAAGGGATAGTTCACCCAAAAACCGAATGACCTCATCATTTACTCTCCCTCATGTGGTTTTGAACCTTTTTGTTTTTTCTCAGGCATTCTTTTGATCAGCCGAGGACAAAAAAAGAAGGAAGACGAGATGTATACTTGTATGTCTGTGTGTGTGTTTAAATAATAAATAATAATAGAAATAATAATTCTAAAAAAATAAATAATATTCTGTATATAAATATTTGATATTGGCCACACAATTTAAGTTTAATTTTTTTTTTATTTATCCGTTTAAATGTTTATCAGTTTAATAGTCACCTAAACAATGTTTAATAGGTTTATAATTGTACCTCAATGTCGGGTCAGATCCACACAGCCGCTAGATGGCGCCACTAACTCGGTTAGTTCTCTTGTGTCCAAAGAATATAATTTTCCCTGTAATTTAGTGAACTCTTTATTCCACGTGATAAATAAACTCAACAACTTGAACTGTAAAAATATTAAGTCCAGTTGAATTAAGCAGCCTAATATGCTTTAACATTCCACCCTGAAAAATATATCATGCATTGCTAAAAAGAGTTTATCACTTTCACTTTCCTTCAGGCTAGTCCCTGCTTTTTAATAGGTTTAATTAATTATAAAATATATTTTTTATAAATTGGTATTATCATCTAAACAATTTCATGACAATTTCAGGTATTACATTTAAGGTGCTAGGCTGTAGCCAGGGGCGTTGCTAGACATAAAAAGCTTTACTGGGGCACAAAAAATAAATATATATATATATATATATATTATAAAACAAAATAATATATTATATATAAATAACAAAATTATATATAATTATAAATAAATAACAGTATTATTGTTATTATACAATTATTGTTCTAAATAAATAACAGAAATTAATCCTAAATGTATCTGGAAAACAATCTAAAGACACAACTGGAGTGATGCTAAGATAATTTAAGACATCTTTTGCATGAATGTTAATTTCATTCATTCATTCATTTTCTTTTCGGCTAAGTCCCTTTATTAATCAGGGGTCGCCACAGTGGAATGAACCGCCAACTTATCCAGCATATGTTTTACACAGCGGATGCCCTTCCAGCCGCAACCCATCACTGGGAAACATCCACACACACTACGGACAATTTAGCTTACCCAATTCACCTATAGCGCATGTGTTTGGACTTGTGGGGGAAACCCACGCCAACACGGGGAGAACATGCAAACTCCACACAGAAATGTCAACTGACCCAGCCGAGGCTCGAACCAGCGACCTTCTTGCTGTGAGGCGATTGTGCTACCCACTGCGCCACCGTGAGGCCCATTAGAATGAAATTCTATAGACAATTCTATAGAATACAAAAAAAATGTTTTATAGAGTTATCTGTTGTGTGTTGTCTTAGACCCGACTCGTGGCCGAGAATTAGGTTTATTAAGTCTTACCTCCCTGACTCATCATCCCTCCTTTTTGCTTCATACAAAAAAATCTATCAGGAGCCATGCTTAGTCTAAATAAGATCACCATCATATTATTTAAACTTTTTGTCGACTTGCAAAACTCACTGCGTGCCGACACCTCCACATAAAAGACTGTTATGCCGGTTTCACAACGCATGAGCAACGCAGCTATTTTTTCGGCGTGCATGTTCACACCTGGGACTTAAAGCCTGGTTTACACTCGACGCGTCCGCTAGTTTGCGCGCGGGTATCGGTTTTATGCGCACATGCTCAGTTTGCTTATTGATTATATATATATATATATGTATATATATGTGTATATATATAAGCCCAAAATTATTCATACCCATGGCAAATTCTGACCGCACCATGAAAAGGAGTAATACATCAAAATTCTTAACAACAACAGCAGGCAGTCTGCAGAAAACCTTGGCCTTGTGAGTCAGTGGACATTCCAGCATGCCAATGACCCAAAACACACAGCAAAAGGGGTGAAGTAATGGTTACAGACAAAAACGTTAACGTTTTGCAGTGGCCAAGCCAGAGTCCTGACTTAAATCCAATGGAGAATCTGTGGAGAGAGCTAAAAGATTAGGGTGATGCTAGGAGTCCCTCCAACCTGAAAGAGTTGGTGCTCATCGCTAAAGATGAATGGGCAAAAATACCAGTGGAGACTTGCAAAAAGCTGGTCAGCAATTATAGGAAGCGTTTGATTGCTGTAATAGCAATAAAGGCATTTCTATTGATTATTGAGAAGGCTATGGATAATTTTGGACATGCCACTTTTTGTTTAAATGTAAATACAGCTGAGAAATATATATTTTTCAGCAATCATGCCTCTTGTACATCATCTTATACACATAAACAATTATTTAACAACATATTTTACATGCTAATTTGCACATAACAGCTGCCATTTAACGTTGTATATAGTAATATTCCTGTACACACATTTGTCAGTTTGTATATTTGCATTCACTATTACTTTAATTTTAAAATATATTTATTATCTGTTTTTTTGTCTCTGTAATTCTGTTGCACTGCAGAAGCTCTGTCACCAAAACAAATTCCTCGTATGTGTGAACTTACCTGGCAATAAAGCTCTTTCTGATTCTGATTCATCTTATCTTTTGAGAGCAGCCTGTGTCATTTCCGGACCAAAAAAAAATTGCTGGTTGATTGAAAGTAATTTTAGGCCCGATTTTATCAGGAGTATAAATAATTTAAGGCTTTAGTGTGTATGAGCATACAGTTATGAATGCAGTAGTCTATTTTTTAGTTTAAAATTATTGTGCTCTGTGGCGCCATCTGTTGTTTCTTAATAGCGCTGTTTATTTGTTCTTATTACTTTGACTTAGTCATTTAGTCATAATAAATCAGGTCTACAGTATTCTCTGAAGTGTCAAACAGAATAAGAAGAACTCAGAAGCAATATAAGACCATTTTCATTTCACAACTCGTATGCCAGCAAACACAAATGTTATTAGAACGGGGTTTTTTTTTCCTTACTATTTTATTCATCTTCTTTTTGTGCCCCACAAGAGATCAACAATTACCTTATAATCATCTTTATCAACATATAGGACTGCTTCAGTGAAATGTTTTTTTTTCTGGGTTGTTACAGTGCCATCTTGCTGAGGTAATGAAGGAGGATCCACCCTAATAAAACACTGAACATGCCTCAATTGTTCCCTCATAGCTCTCCAGCTCAAGGAAAGGATCTGTAGAATAATAGAAAGAGTGCGATGAGATCATCCTCGTCTCTGTCTCTGGAAACAAAGGTTGAGCTCTGTGTGTAGTCGGGTCACAGTCTAGTTATTTATTCCCCATGAGACTTGTGGGACAGGAAATGTAGATCTCCGGGCTGATCTACATCTCTCATTTGGGTTTATTCGGATGATAAACGGATCGATTATGAACTGCAGCTGTGCGTGATGTTTGACATCAGCACCACACACTCTTTAACAGGAAATATACATGAGTGAAGATGAATTTCTCATGGGCTTTATATCTGAAAAGAATGACCTGTAGAAACTTTCTCCATGTGCACCGGACACTTTACTTACACTCCATCTTACAAGGATTATAAGGGAAACAATGTTTACTTGTGAATGTACCACAAATGATGCTGCACTACTTAAAATACCTCTTTTGCAAACGTTATGTAAACATACTTGTATAGTCTGTCTAACTGTGCGTTCACACCGAAGGCGAGAGCGTCAAAGTTCGCTCTGGCCGCCCTGGCAACAACGCTGTCTGCCTTCAGCTCCAGTGGCAAGAGCGCCAAAATTTGCTACATTGCTCTCGAATTTAAAGTGGCCGTTGCAGCATATCACTTACATTCCCGCATAAAAAACCTGCTTTCTAGCGTGAAAATTTTGGAACCTTTTATCAAATTCATTTAACTATGGAAATCAAGTTGTTGCGTGTGGTGTGGTTTGCTCCACTTATCCAAATATGTCCATATGTCTGAAAAATTCTGAAGCAGCAATACTCCTGTACTGTTGTTATAGTTATCATGAGATTCCCGCTTTAAATAAAACATATATAACATAAATGCACACCAGTAACTCGCCAGTAACTTTTTTATTTATGTCCCTGTAAGAAAACATCATAAATAACTGGAAATCTGGTGACCGCAATATTTCAACCCTTGGGAACAACTGTAAGCAAAGTTCACAGGATTGTGTTCTCTGGAATCCTCTCAAGCGGTGGACTTCTACATGATTGTTTGCCACCGAACCGTGTCATAGCTCATTACCATAGAGTTGACTTGATTTGAACTCTCATTGACGCCCACACTGGCAAAGTCGTGCTGCGCCGCTTATCGCCGCCGGCTCCCATTGAAAATGAATGACTTCCGGCTACTTTGACGCTGTCGCCGCCTTCGGTGTGAATGCACAATTAGGTTATGTGTAGAATTAAGTATTTACAGTATATGTATTATAATAATCACAGGTAACTTTTTTATTTATGTCCCTTTAAGAAAACACAGTAAATAACTGGAAATCTGGCGATTGCAATATTCAAACCCTTGGAAACAACTGGGGTTGGAACCAAAGTTCACAGGATTGTGTTCTCTGGAATCCTCTCAAGCGGTGGACTTCTGCATTCTGATTGTTTGCCACCGAACTGTGTCATAGCTCATTACCATAGAGTTGACTTGATTTCAACTCTCATTGATGCCCACACCGACTAAGTGGGCCACGCCGCTCCTCGCCGCCGGCTCCCATTGAAAATGAATGACTTCTGGCTACTTTGACGCTGTCGCCACCTTCGGTGTGAACGCACAATTAGGTTATGTGTAGAATTAAGTATTTACAGTATATGTATTTGTGGTGAGGGGGCGGGGCCGAGAGCCGTGGGAACGGGATGACCTGTGGCGCACACCGGCCTCGAATTCCACGGAAGGAGCTCTGGACTATAAGAGGTGGAACGATGGCAGAGGAAGCTGAGAGAGGTCTAGGCCTGGACACTTATGTGTTACTTTTGCTTTCAGTTTGACGGCAGTCTCTGTGAGGAGCTGCCGTCCCTTTTATTAATAAATTATTTAAAAGTTCGTCGGTTCTCCGCCTCCTTCTTCCCGATGGCCAGGCGGCCAGGGGTTGGCGAGGAAAGAGTCTGCCTGCTGCCGTCTCCCAGCATGGGGAGGAGCAGGGGACGCGGGACTCACCACCGGAAGGGAAAGTGCTGAAGGGAGCCATCCCAGAGAGGCCGGGGGAGTCACCGCGGTCTGCCATGCTGCCCCCCATGCTGGGAGACGGCAGCAGGCAGACTCTTTCCTCGCCAACACCTGGCCGCCCCGGCGCTCTCGGCAGACGGACGGGTTTCTCCCCCACTCGGGTTCACTCCCAAACACTCACCCCTCACAGCGGCGAGGGCGTCTGGACAATGTGCCCCTCCTTCTCCCGGATTTCGGCACCACTGTAATAATGTTCGATGGCCGCCTGGCCATCGGGAAGAAGGAGGCAGAGAACCGACAACTTTTAAATAATTTATTAATAAAAACTGAAAGTAAAATTAAAACATAAGTGTCCAGGCCTAGACCTCTCTCAGCTTCCTCTGTTCCTCCTCTTATAGTCCAGAGCTCCTTCCGTGGGATTCGAGGCCGGTGTGCGCCACAGGTGTATCCACTTACGCGCCGGCCTCATCCCGTTCCCACGGCTCTCGGCCCTGCCCCCTCACCACAGTATTATAATAATCACCGATAACTTTTTTATTTATGTCCCTTTACCATAGAGTTGACTTGATTTCTACTCTCATTGACGCCCACACCAGCGAAGTCGTGCCACGCCGCTCCTTGCTGCTTATCGCCGCCGGCTCCCATTGAAAATGAATGACTTCCTGCTACTTTGACGCTGTCCCCACCTTCGGTGTGAACGCACAATTAGGTTATGTGTAGAATTAAGTATTTACAGTATATGTATTATAATAATCACAGGTAACTTTTTTATTTATGTCCCTTTAAGAAAACATAGTAAATAACTGGAAATCTGGCGACCGCACAATATAGACAGTTGTAATTGTTAATTTACAGTGCGCTTTACAGTATTAACGGCAAAATATACAAGCGCACTGTAAATTAACAATTACAACTGTGCTGTTGTTTTACAGCACAATTGTAATTAATTTATAGTGCACTACTAAATTTTACATTATTACTGGCAACCAAAATTGTCAATAATACTGTAAATTTTACAGCATTTCTTTGCAGCATCGTTATGTACAGGTTAAAATAGCTCTTACATCATGTGGTGTTCATATTTATGATTGTTTATTTATATAGCACCGTAGTCAGCCCAGGCTCATTATGGATACGTATCCCTATTTACATTTCTGGAGTTCGAAATACATCCCAGGAGGTACGTTTTATTTTTTTGCAGTTTTTGTTTTAGCGAATCCACCAGAGGCCGCTGTGTACGCTTTTTCAGATCTCAAATTTCTCTCACGAGTGCCATTCGCGCCTGCTCTTCTCAAGGCAACGATATCATGTTATCATAACAATATAATGTGGCAATAAGCTCGTGTAACTGTACTGTGCGTTTACACCGTGGCCATATTCATCTATGCACAAGAAATCAACATTAACGTTATACCAGACACTGTAAAAAGGTCATTCCCAGCCACTAGACTTTTCTGACAGGGGATTCGAGTGACAGATGTGAAAGTATGCTGTAGGACTATTATACAGGAGTTATTATTATGGATTATAGCGTTTTTTAGCAGAAATTTGGCTTTTTTTTATCATTTTATTTTTAAAAAGCATGATCATAAAACATGATCGCGGTTATGAATGTATTAAAACATATACTTGTTTGATGTAAAAACCTGACTCGCATGTGCAGCCATTTTGTGTTGTAGCTGGTGTATTGGGGAAATTTTCGTACCCCTTGGTTTCTAGTGTGGTCCTGGAAAATCACTGTTTCAAGGGCTATCTAGCCATTCCCCTTAGCCCTACGCCTTTAAGCTAAAGAGAATTGGTACACCCCTACCCCTTTACATGAACGTGCAAAACGAAGGGTAGGGGTAAGGGGAAGAGCTAAGGAGTAGAATTGGGATTGGGCCTAAGTGCTAGAGCAGGGATGGGCAAACTTGATCCTGGAGGGTCGGTGTCCTGCATAGTTTTGCTCCAACCCTAATCAAACACACCTGAACAAACTAATCAGTGTCTTCAAGATCACTAGAAAGCTACAGGCAGGTGTGTTTGATTAGGGTTGGAGCAAAACTATGCAAGACACCGACCCTCCAGGATCAAGTTTGCCCGTCTCTGTGCAAGAGTAAGGATGGGGGAGTGTGTTTTTCTACAGGTGGTTTGTCACTTGAGACACACTCACACAGATGATTCAGAGGTGATTACAGCAAATTCAACTAAATCTTATATTTTGTATATATTTTTTTTCTCAACCGGTTTGAATAGGTTATTAAAAAATACTTAAATTTGTGCATCTCTTGACTCACCTGTGCAGCCATGCTGCCATTGTAGCTGGTGTATTCGGGGAAATTTTCATACGCCTTGGTTTCTAGTGTGGTCCTGGAAAATCTCAGTTTCAAGGGCTATCTAGCTCTTCCCCTTAGCTCTATGCCTTCAAGCTAAAGAGAATTGGGTAAGGGGAAGAGCTAAGGGGTAGAATTGGGATTGGGCCTACAGTAAGTGCTAGAGTAAGGATGGGGCAGTGTTTCTTTTTTTTTTTATAAAGAGAGAAGAGTGTTTCTACAGGTGGTTTGTCAAGCCCACTCACCTGTGTGAAGCACACTGGTAAGTGTCCGGTAGAAAACTGGTGCAAGTGTTAGAGAGAAGAGTGTTTCTAAAGGTGGTTTGTCAAGACCACTAACCTGTGTGAGACACTCACACAGATGATTCAGAGGTGATTACAGCAAATTCAACTAAATCTTATATTTGATATATTTTTCTCTCAACCGGTTTGAATAGGTCTTTAAGACTGCATCAGTTGATGTAGGCTTGTACTGTTGAATGAACAGACAAACATGATAATGTCACAGCCAGGCCAGGTTCTCCCCACTCTGTCACCACAATCACCCCGATCACAGTCACCTGAGTTCTAAGTAGCTCTGCACAACCACTCTGCACTCAGGGTCCGGCCTCATTACAGCAACAAAGGACTGCGCTTTCCATATGGTCAGTGTCTAATATCTATTTGAAGTTACTCACCTTTCTCATTCCTTGTGATCTTCAGTGTCTGTGTCTCTCCTTCCCAGTGTGATTATTCCTGGTTCCCTCTCTGGTTGTCGTCGATCCCAATATCCAGCTATCTGTGTTCCTGGTTCCTTGTATACTCCCCTCGGGTCACTCCATCTGGTCATCTTATCCCTCCTGCAAATCAGTTTCTTTGTGTTTCTGTTCTATCTGCCATCCTTCAAATAAACTGTTCACATACTTTCCACTCTGGTTCCCGATCGTTCTTGTGACCGATAAACTATTTGTCTGTAATACTGAAATATATTTGTAATGAAGTTGCAACTGACGTATTAAAAAACACTATTCAGACAAAGATTAATTACGTTTATATGCAGTGTAGTTACAGTTTCTGTAAAATGTACATATAAAATACTCTCTCTCGCTCACTTTTACATAATTAAAATTGTATTTAAATTACTTTTTTTTTTTTATTATATCTGCAAAGTAACTTTAATTATTCAGTAATTCATTTAATTACTTTACTCGATAATATTTAAAATTCCTATAAATACAAATAAATAGACAATAAAAATAAAACTCTTTAAAATCTTTATATTTGAGTCAAGCAGGACCTTTTTAGCTTTATTAAAAATGTAAAAATAAAACATATATGTATAAAAAACATTTTAAAGTAAGCATGTTCATTTGTCTTCTTTAGCTGAAAAATAGAGTTATTATGCTAAATATGTTTGCAATTTGTTACTCTGCTTCTCTGAATTGATTAATCCAGAACTGTGGAATTTATTTACAGTATTTAGGCACGCACAAGAACTAATTAAATTACTGCAAAATGAAAAGTAATCCCTTTTTTTGTTGCGGAAAAGTAATCTAATTATGGTAACTAGTTACTTTGTAACTAATTACACCCAACACTATATTATTGGTTCAGAGGATGTATAATTCATATATATTGACGCCCTCTGGTGGCTAGAGATAAAACTGACATGGAATATAGTCTAATCAATATAGGTAGCGGTCCCAGTATTCTCAAAGACATGTTGCTTGGTCAACGTCCAAAAGGGCATTTTTATA
>CAIGQV010018552.1:1440401-1498234 GCA_903798115.1 Danio jaintianensis | reverse complement strand
ATATATTCATTCATTTTCTTTTCGGATTAGTCCCTTTATTAATCAAGGGGCCCACAGCGGAATGAGCCGCCAACTTATCCAGCATATGTTTTACACAGCGGATGCCCTTCCAGCTGCAACCCATCACTGGGAAACATCCATATGCACTCATTCACACACATACACTACGGTCAATTTAGCTTACCCAATACACCTGTACCGCATGTCTTTGGACTTGTGGGGAAAACACATAGGAAAACCCACGCCAACACGGGGAACACATGCAAACTCCACACAGAAACGGCAACTGACCCAGCTGAGGCTCGAACCAGCGACCTTCTTGCTGTGAGGTGATTGTGCTACCCGGGTGATTCTCACGAAAATGTAGTTTAAAAAATTTCAAACATGACTTTTTAAAAAAATTTTTAATTAACTTTTTGTTTTTGAAGATATTTGAAACAAAATCTGGAGCATTTGTCAACATTAGTAAAACATATATACATATCATTTAGTACCTTTTTGAGCATAATTTCCAAAAAAAGAAAAATCTCATTACCGCAACAGTCTGCAAAATCGACTCTGTTAAAAAAGCAAATTCACTCTGACATTTAAAAAAAGGGATTATTAACAGTCATGTACAGTTACTTGAGATTCTGAAACAACATTTATTTTTAAATTAACAGGGGTTTTTATTTTTATTCGTTTTTCTCATTACCGAAACACCTTACCAAACTGACAACACTTTTTTAAAATATATTTTTATAAAACCTGATGTATTTTCAAAATGATGTGATTAACCTGAAAGGACATAATTTGTAGATTCTGCACATGCATTGAAAAGCAAACAATTTAAAAAAAACCGGAATAAAATAACACTTAATGAACATTGATTGCGGTAATGATAAATAGGTTGCAGAATTTAGGTTAATTATTTCAACATTGATTTTAAGTATACTATGTATGAGATTTTGTTGAAAACATTTAATGTAGAAAAAACAGCATTGAATTTCAAATCTGTTTTATTTTTAGTGCTTCAAAAACAAAGTCATAGAAAATCAAATAAAATTTTCCATTTGCTTGGATAAGCTGAAATGAATCATCATCCCTGCTAGATGGTGTGGTCTCTAGTACAGCTTTAACCCTCTGCTGTCCCTTATTTGGGAATCACACTTGTGGTCTTAGCCGGTCAAAAAGGGATGAACAACCGTAGAGTACCCACTGTTTTTTTTTTTTTAGCTAATTCAATCAAATTTCGTTTTTGTGGTAAAAATTAATATTTCTGCAGTAATTAACATACATTTTCCCTATTGAAAACAATGAAAATTTTTGAAGTTTTTATTTTTAATTATGTTTAAATTACTGCAGTATTTCTTAGACTGCAAGACAGGGGCATAACATGAAGGGGGCGTAACTTGTAGTAGAGGTGTAACTTGGAAGTCATGGAGACCCACATGTCAAAACAATGTTGTCGGCAAGATGGCGATGTACCCATCAGTTATTAACATCTACACCTACTCCACACCTAAACCCTACCATCATCGTTATTATGTCTACACCTATCCCAAACCTAAACCCAACCATCACAGTTATTAATAATCAGTGGTGTAAAGTAACAAATTACAAATACTCAAATGACTGTAATTGAGTAGTTTTTCCTCAGGAATTGTAATTTACTAAGTAGATTTAAAAATGTGTTCTTTTACTTTCCCTTGAGTACATTTTTAGTGCAGTATCTGTACTTTTACTCCACTACTTTCCTTCAACCTGCAGTCACTACTTTATTTTTTCTTGTCTATGGGGTTTAGAAAAATCAGTCCTGTGATTCCTGTCCAATCAAATCGCACATAGAATGTAAATCGTATCATAATGAACTACCTGAAGACATGGGCGATATATAGATGCAGCAAACTGTTTGGAAGCATTAAAAGTGTCCAAGAAGATGTCCAAAATTGTCACACGCAATGACCCAGAGACTGTTTAGATGCATGTCACTGATGAGAAGATGACGGATGTTTACTGTATGATGACCGAAATGGCCTTAAACACCCAGCAGGCACAAGACGTCAACACGAGATCAGATTGACGTTGTACACCAACATCGTGGGGACGTTGCATTTTGTTTGGAAATGAAAATCGGCTTGAGGTCAGAACTCAACGTCAGGCCGATGTCAATGTCCAACATCCAACCTAAAAACAAACAAATATGATATTACAGCTTGACATTGTGTGGACGTTACCAATATGACATCTATCAGACGTCGGATTTTGGTTGCCATACTTGACGAATAAATGTCAGTATTTGACGTCAATATGACGTTGGTTTAAGATGTTGGCTCGACGTTGGATTTTGGCCACTTTCCAACACAACCTAAAATTAACCAAATGTCAATGTAATTTGACATCGTTATTGGACATCAAAACAAGATTGTCCTTAGACGCTGGCTAGACATTAAATTTTGGTCATCTGACATCACAACCTAAATCTAACCTATTATTAACATCTTATGACGTTGTGTGCCTGCTGGACAATAACTATATGCACTACAGAATGTTACGTTTACACACATCCACAAATTACATGTAAATGCATCAGCTTTTCACAGCGTAATACTCACTACTCTTGAGTACTTTTAAAAGGGCTACGTTTTACTCATACTTTGAGTAATATTTACAACAGATACTTTAACTCTACTTGCACTACATTTTTAGGCAAGTAATGGTAGTTTTACTTGAGTATGATTTTTCAGTACTGTTTCCACCACTGTTAATAATGTACAGCCGCGAGTTGCGAAGGCTTTCGTACTTGATGCGCTTGCCATTGTAGTGTTATTTGTGACACCAAGTAGGCTAACTGTCATGACAAAACAGACAAAGAAGTCAGCGAGTTGCTAAATGAATGAATATAATAATATTTAAAATAAACATATTGTGGATAAATTTGGAGAAAACTCATGAAAACATTTGCTGAAAATGTTCTCTGGTAAGTATTTTCAGATGGTAACCCGTCTTTCGGATGAGACGTTAAACCGAGGTCCTGACTCTCTGTGGTCGTTAAAAATCCCAGGATGTCCTTCGAAAAAGAGTAGGGGTTTAACCCCGGTGTCCTGGCCAAATTTGCCCACTGGCCTCTGTCCATCATGGCTTCCTAACCATCCCCATATGATAATTGGCTTCATCACTCTGTCTCCTCTCCACCAATCAGCTGGTGTGTGGTGTGCGGTCTGGCGCAATATGGCTGCCGTCGCGTCATCCAGGTGGATGCTGCACACTGGTGGTGGATGAGGAGATTCCCCCCATTGTGTAAAGCGCTTTGAGTGTATAGAAAAGCGCTATATAAAATGTAAGGAATTAATTAATTAATTAATTCCGCCATCTTGCCAACAACATCTCGTTGTGACATCTCGCATGGTTCAATTGGATCTCGATAACTGCAAGTTACGCCTCTAAACTTACTACAAGTTACGCCCCTTCATGATACGCCCCTCTCTTGCAGTCCACAGACAGATGCACTTGGTATTTCCAGGTAAAATAGAGACTGCCATTTAAAAAGAAAAACAAAGGGCAGATTAGCACCATGTGGTGGTTAAAAAAAAAATACATGCAATGACATGGTGTAACCATTAGGTTCTTGTATTACTCTCTCTACAATGCTGCTTGTGAATTCCTCACTTGTTTAGGCATTACTAAGGAATTGTGGATTTGAATATACATCTAGACAAGCTAAAATACTTCTTTCCGACAAGGTTTCGATATTTATTGTCTGACAAGGTGATTTGAAGGGTTAATTTTTGTATTTTGATTTCAGTAAAAACTACATATGCTATAAAGAGACTACACAAAAGGCTTAACATTTTGTATGATGCAGTGTGTGTGTGTTTCACACTGTGTTACCCCTTTATTCTTGTGCACTTTTTTTAGCATCATGGTGAATTTGTATTTTTGCAAAGCAAATATTTTCTGATTGTTCATATTTTTGCTTTTTTCTCATTCATTTCCTATGGCTGTAATTTTTGACCGAGAAGACCACAAGTGTGACTATTTTTTTAACAACCATTTAGCATTGTTCACTATGTGTACAGATTAAAACTAAATTGTTAATTTAAATGATTACATTTCCTAACACTGTAGGGTGTTTCTTTTAGTAATTACACCTGCTATGACATCTCCAAATCTAACCGCTCTCTTTCCTTCCTTCTGTACTCCTCAAGTCGTTCTGGGTTGTTGTACAATTTTTTCCCAACCTTGCCTTTGCTAAAGATTTTCTTTTTTTCACTTGCTGACTGTCTAAAATGAAACAAATCAAAGCAAAATATAAACAGTTAGTACATTTTTAAATTAACATTAAATTCAAAAGAATTATTTGAATCTAGCATGCAATTTACATAAATTCTCATTCCCGAAACAGATGTTCTCTCTACCGCAACTGTCCTTAAACGGTTGCGGTATATGAGAATAGAGTTGCGGAGAATGAGGTGCCTCAATATGTTTTGCTAATAATAGGGAAGCTATGATGATTTAGCAAATTTTTACTCAGTGCATATAATTACTTTAAAAAAGTTCATTTTCATAAAAAAATTAGTAAATCTAACAATTATGTAAATGTAGAAAACTACCTGTTTCGGTAATGATAATCAAAAAGTCGGGTAATCGTTTTGACAGGAGAAAATGTTATATTAAACTGGAGAAATATAAAAGATCTTCTTTCCTGGCAGCCATCTTGAAACAACTGGCCCATGTGCTCCTTCATTCAAAATTAAACTTTATTTAAACTCTTTATGCGTGTTTAAAAAGTACTTTAAAATGGTTGCGGAGGATGAGAACATGTCACGGACACATCAGCTTTCAGCTTTTTCTCATTATCATTATACAAGAATATTCTGTAAATTATTTGTTCTGTCATGTAAAATAATCTGTTAGAACAATTCATTTGTTTTCATGCTGAGATTTTCATGCTAATTTGTTTAAATTACAGCATAACACACATTCAAACATACGTGGACACGTTCCGGTAATGAGAATTTCAGTTGAAAATGCAGTAAAATGATTCAAAATAAATAGATTATGTCGAAACTACACATTGTGCTTTGTAGAGAACAGTGTTGTCTTTATTCTTATGTTTTTTATATTACCAAATTACTAAGTTTTATATTTAAAATCATAAGTGCCATGTTGTGGTTTCGTGAGAATAACCCACTGCGCCACTTTTTTATTACTTTGTGGTTACCACCCTGCTGAAAAAACCATCTTAAACCAGCCTAAGCTGGTTGGCTGGTTTTAGCTGGTCGACCAGCCTGGTTTTAGAGGGGTTTGGGCCATTTCCAGGCTGATTTCCAGCCTGGTCTTAGCTGGTCAGGCTGGAAAATGACCAGCTAAAACCAACTTGACCAGCCTGGTTTAAGCTGGACATAGCTGGGCTCCCAGTCTGGCCAAGCTGGTTTTAGCTGGTCATCTCCCAGCCTGACCAGCAAAGACCAGGCTGGAAATGACTGGAAACCAGCCTGGAAATGGTCAAAACCCCTCTAAAACCAGGCTGGTCGACCAGCTAAAACCAGCCAACCATCCTAGGCTGGTTTAAGCTGGATTTTTCAGCAGGGCAAGCAACGCACTATTTAAATTAATATAAACTGTACGTTATTTTATTTAGGTTTTCTATCAAAATTTGTGCATTTTTTTAATTAATAAAAGTACAACCCAACGTTACAGCCTAAAGCTCATAAAGACCGTTCGTGTCGTGCTTTCTTTGAAAATGATGTTGACCTTTTAGCCTGTGCAGCTGCACTTCTCTCAGTTTTTCACTAGATGGCAAACAAGTCAGCTTTGTGGATAGGCAATGAGCTTCAGGGTTTCTCGGGGTCTTGCAAAAACAAACGTAGGGTTTCTTTTAGATCCCCCCTAGTGGCTCGAGTGTAAGCGAGGGTTTGGATTTTGCGCGAGGCCGTCAGTATCTGCATCTCTCGCATCAGCGCCACACACACATCACCCACACACACATACACACACATCCAGCATCTCCATCTCGACGCTCCACCTGCCCTCATCAACAAGCCGAACTCAAACTGTCTTTGAGCCCGTGCAAAGCGTTCAAGTTGACCGCTTTCGGTGAGTACGCGTTAATAAACATCTTTTCGTCTGGCGCGGGTTGTGTTTGGGTGAGAGATGAATTGTTATGACTGGTAAAGGGGCGCGGATGCCTTATATGCCGTGCGGCTGATGTTTCGACACCTGGGTGTTTTGCAATATAGTTAAAGAGTGCTTTTTTGTGTTCTCCTTTAATCTCAAAAGATCAATACTGCTCAATCATACTTGTATTTACAAGCGTATAACGTTTGTGTATTATTCGCACAGACGTCTGACAGACGTGCGTGAGGTGTTTACCAAACGCTTTTATAGGCTATAGAAGGTGTAGCTCCGCGTGTTTTATTGATGTGCCTGAGGTGTAAAGATTTTGTGCTTTATTATTAAAGCCTGTCGATATGTGATTTAAAATGGCTGTTTATTAAATCCTCTACATTTACAGGCTGGTGTGAAAGGAAATTATACTTTAAAGATGGTGAAACTGGGGAGTAATCTACAAGACAAAGGAGCAAAAGCTGTTAGCGTTGAGGACGGCTTTCAGAACGTCCCTCTCATCACGCCCTTGGATGTTACTAATCTTCAGTATCAAGCTCCAGACAAGGTAAGGGACATTGTTTTTCAGGTCTTATGTAATAGAACAGGATCTTACCTCTTTGTTAGGTCATAAAAATACATCCATTATGTATAGAAAAATGTCATTGACAATAGCAGTGCCTAGAAAGTATATTATAGTATACTAGTAAGTGATGAAATTAACACTCGCCAAGCACCAAATGCAAGTAAAAAATCTCTGGTTATGAGTATATTGGCAGTTAGACTGTCATTTTTTAAACAAAAAAATGCCTGATAATGCATTTTGGTTTGTTATTGTCAATTTTAAAAGACTGTGTCGTAATTAAATAAATATGTACTCTAATGAAACGCAGCACTGTGATATTTTTATGTGAGCAGCTCATGATAACAGTGTTTTCAGTGTCTCGGAGCAGGGCGGTTTGCGTCAAATTCAACATGCAAGATTATATCAACAGTTTATAAATGTATTGTCAGCAAAATAGAAGCATTTCAAACGAAACAAGAGAGAAAGGTATACAATTAAAACGTTGGAATATGAAAGAAATATTAATTTTGCAAATTGTATTTTAAGTAATAATTTTAGTATTAATAATTAATCATAATTGTTAGTAATAATAATTAGCATTATTAGGAATTAAAACATATATATGATAAACACTACTGTTCATTCGATACTGACATGTTTATTATATGAATAAACACCAAAATATTAATAAAAATGACAATAAAATGCTAATTTTGTCAGTTGTTTGCAACGAAATAATGCACATTCAGTTTCAGTCATGAACTTACATTTTTAGGCTTTTTAAAAATGTATAATATCCTTGGATTTTACCTTTTGTTTGTAAATATACATTTATTTTATAATTGCTTTCCTCTATGAGTGGTTGTTTTTCGAGTATTAGTATTATAACCTTCACCCTTTTCCTAAAACATGCTGGTACAATGCTCTGCTTTTACCGTTGGGTTGCCAGCCAATGTTCGTAAGGGTTAGGGTTAGCTGTGACACTTCATGTGGGTGGTACTTCGGCCCTCATTTGGGATTCAGCTGGGGAAGGCGCAATCATTCTTTGCACCTGCTAACTGAAGTGGCCTGTCACTCTGTGTTGGATTATTAACATGTCTATAGTTGGGTTTCCATCCCTCTTAGTGCGGATAGTAATGTATCGCTTGAGAAAAGAGGAAAATTTTGAATAAATTGAATTGAATTGAATTGAATAAAAGTCCTTTAATTTGCAAAATGTTTAATGGGAATGGAAGATGGAAACACATTTGTCAAAGAGACTCTGACAGACGTGACTAATCAGTTGTCTTCATTGTGCTTCCCTTGTTTACTGTTAGTTACTTGGTTACCAATACTACAATGAGCCACTCTAACAGCTTGCTGGAAATTCATCCAATTTTTTTTTTTTTTGTGAACTTTGTAAAGATTTGCTTGACATTCATTCATTCATTTTCTTTCTTCTTAAGGCTGATTTATACTTCTAAGCCTTCGCGCGGTCGCATAGCCCTCGCCGTGGCTGACGCGGACGCTTACACGCACCTCTCGAGAAATGTAGCTACACGTCTTAACGACGTTAAGCTCTGTGACTAGTCGGCTTGGTAGCAGTGATGAGTGTGGGTGGTGCTGAGAGAACCGTGAGCCCGATGGAGTGTGTTTACAAGTGTGGAGTCCTGTGAAGGAGCTCCAGATGGAAACTTTTGTTTTGTGTTTACCTTATGATTAAAGTTGTTGCATGTCTGCTGGTTTCCGCCTCTGAATAAGCGAGTTTTAGCTTCTTGTACATTAAGGTAGAATTCAGAAAAAACAAAACACCCGCGAAGAAACTCGACACAGAGGAACATAAAAACTTGCTGCCAGCTAACGTTTAGGAAGTGTTATTGCAGAGCAACACAAACAGCACCTAGAAGTATAAATGCACGGCTACGCGCAAGGCAGGCGCCGTGGGTCATGCCGATCACTTGACGCTGAAGTATAAACCAGCCTTTAGTCCCTTATTTATCTGGGGTTGCCACAGCGGAATGAACCGCCAACTATTCGAGCATATGTTTTACTCAGCGGATGCCCTTCCAACCAGAACTGGGAAACACCCATACACTCTCACATTCACACACACATACACTACGGCCATTTTTGTTTACCCAATTCACCTATAGGGCATGTCTTTGGACTGTGGGGGAAACCGGAGCACTTGGAGAAAACCCACGCCAACACGGGAAGAACATGCAAACTCCACACAGAAATGCCAACTGGCTCAGCCGGGACTCAAACCAGCGACCTTCTTGCTGTGAGGCGACAGTGCTAATCTCTGAGCCACCATGCCTGATAACCTTTTCTTCTCCTTATGGAACCCATAGTGGGTTATAACTTATAATACATTAGAGTATTTAATAATACAGTTATGTATACTAGATACTTATTGTTGACATATGTCAGTCATAGTGTTTTTTACTTTTTGTTAATACATAATTTAGATCATTGTAGAGCTTTGTGTAAACTACAATTATGAGTGGTAGAAAAAAAAAGAAAAGAAAAAAAGTTCTAGACCATCATATTTCTTAAGGTTGCTAAATAATGTTTTTTTATCCAAAGTCATGTTCCCCGGGGCCCTGCTTACAACATCATAATTTCATGCAGTTCATATTTAATTAACAAAAATGGGATTGTAATTACAGAAACTTCCAATAAATAAGATGAAAGAGAATGGAAATCTGACAGAAAAATGGCCCCAAGCCTTAGTCGGGAAGATTGAATTTGTCTTGTACAAATGATCTGAAAACATTCTGTTCAAATACGCTCAATTATATTTTGAAAAGAAGATCGCTAATCATAGTGTTCTGCATAATGTCAGTCAGTAGTTCACGAGTGCATCGATTCAAAGCCTGATGAAAAGCTAATGATAAGAATAATATAATTATTAATCATTTTACCATGTAATAATGCTGGAACCATTAATGCGGTGCTTAAATGTCCAACATAATACCTCAGAGATTGCACTTTATTGCTAAAAAATGGACAGAATAATTAGGTTGGAAGCAGATGTTGCAAGCAGAGAATTTAGCATATGCATTTTCGGTATTGCTAGTGCTTGATGGAAGTCTGTCACCTAAAGCTTGGACAATGCAAAAACCATTAGTTTTTCATGCTGACATTAAAGTGTTTAAGCAGGACAAGGATCAACCCTGTGGGAAATCATTATCTTCCTCTAGAGATCTACAGATAGCAGTCAGCCAGTAATGACTGCAAATTATTTGAAATTCAAGCTCTCTCAGCATTATTTATTTTACAGAGGCCAAGTTAAGAACTCACTCTTTGAAGAATTGGATCAGTTTTTCTGCTATTAGACACCTGAATAGTAAAAAATATGGATTTTTTTTATTCTTTTAATATTTGAGTTGTAAGGATAAAACAAGCCATGCATTTAGATGTGAGACCCGTGCAGATGTAGGCATGAGCCGGTATAAGATTCTGACGGTTTGATAATGGTTTTGTGATTACTGCTTTAAAATGTACTCTTTTTAAATGTCTGGGGTTGGCACGGTGGCTTAGTGGTTAGCACTGTCGCCTCACAGCAAGAATGTCGCTGGTTCGTGTCCCGACTGGGCCAGTTGGCATTTCTGTGTGGAGTTTGCATGTTCTCCCCGTGTTGGCGTGGGTTTCCTCCGGGTGCTCCGGTATCCCCCACAGTCCAAAGACATGAATAGGTGTATTATTATCTGTATTATAGACATGAATAGGTGCAATTCACATGTATGGGTGAATTGAATAAACTAAATTGGCCGTGGTGTATGAGTGTGTGAATGTGATGCTGCGTTCACACCAGACATGGATGATGCATCAAGCGCAAGTGATTTACATGTTAAGTCAATGCAAAGACGCGAATAGACATCCTGCGGTGTGATTCACATGAATGAGGCAGCGCGAATGACGCAATTCGCGTGAATGCAGCAGCGCAAGTTGAACGTTTTTTCGCGTTTGACACGCTTAATGTGCGAATCGCTCAAGTTGGAAAATCTAAACTTCAGCGGACATTCGCACTGCGTTAACCAATCATGAGCTTGCTCTTGTAGGGGAGTAATTATGACGTAGTGCCTATTGTTGGTGTCCCGAGGGGAAATCCTCTTGCTAACAACAGTTCATCAAACTAGGCTCGGCTCAGTCTGAACACCGCTGAAAGCCTCCATCATCTAGGTATAGTTTCTGGGCATCTGCTGTGTAAAACATATGCTGGAATAGTTGCCGGTTAATTCCACTGTGGTGACCGCAGATAAATAAGGGACTAAGCCGAAGCTGAATGAATGAATAAATGTCTGGGTAAAAACCAACAACTTTTTTCCCCATTGAACACATTTAAAATATTTTGTAACAGTAAACATCTCAGGCTAAATAATTAAAATAAATCATTGACCTCTGCTATGTTTATTAGTTTCAAAAACACAGATACTGTTGCTCTAAAAAATGAAATAAAATTGTAAAAAAGAAAAAAAAAAGATCATCATAGGAATGGTATAACAGAAAAATTTTGCGGTTTTAAAACCTTCACTTTTCCAAATTGCAGTAAACCTTGAAACTGGTTATCATCCCACATTTATGCAGATGCATGTTTCTGTTTTCCTATTTGGCAAGGTTGTCTTGTTATTATCCAGAATCTTAAAACCACTCCATTATCCTCGGACTACCAAATTCATCATCTTCTAATTGCATGCAAATCGCAAGCTGCATGTCATCATCTTCTCATCATTATTCAAAGCGTTTTTCCAATCAAGTAGGCTGTCTTAAAAGCATACCGGTACAATATTTATTTAGGAAGGGATCAATCCAGTCTGATCCGCAGTAGTCCCTGGTGTTGACACTATCGATGGCTTGAATCAGCAGCAAAAAAAGACAATGCGCAACCTTGCCTGGAGGCAGAGGTTGCATTCTGGGGGACTGCAAAAACTGAATAACGATCTCAGCCATAACAGGAGAATGCCTCACATGGATCAGGAGAAGGGGAGAGGAATGGAAGCAGGCAAGATGGTTATTTAGGGGGAAAATTAAATGTCAGAGGGTTTGAGAAGGAGACAGATAAGCAGTAATTGCAGAGTCCATTCGACTTTGTTCAGAGGCCTTCAGTAGAGGAACATAGGTCAACAATGAGACATAATAAAATTAAGGTGTTGTTCCTTCATCTGTGGCCACCACACATGATTAGGCAAAATTCTGATTTATTTTCAAATCTTGCTCAATTCCATTTCATTAGCTAGAATAGAGTGCCTGCTCAGTTTTTCAGCAATGCTGCTTTAAACAATATTTTTCTTCATTACTTTTTCCCATAAGGATTTAAAAATAAAAGTTTGTTGAAGCATTATAAACCATGATCTAAACCAGGGATGGCCAAACTTGGTCCTGGAGGGTCCGATGTCCTGCAGATTTTAGTTCCAGCTTGCCTCAACACACCTGCACGGATGTTACTAGAAAGTCTAGTAAGAGGATGATTAGTGAGCCCAGGTGTGTCTGATTAGGGTTGGAACTAAACTTTGCAGGACACCGGCCCTCCAGGACCGAGTTTGGGCATCCCTGATCTAAACCAACCAGCAACAAGGCGAATAACATTATAAACTTTAGTTTAAAGCAAAAAGGTATATGAAAATTAAACATCAATAGAAATATTCAAGACCAAAATACAATCCAAAGAATGACAATATGCAATTCAAAATGATTAAGAACTATAAATGTATTTATTTAAAGATGTTGGCTGGGTCTGTACAGTATAAAAACAGGGTTTACTCAAACATTAAATCTCAAACATTGCCAAAATTTTTTATTTTTGGCCTAGTTGGCTCAAATTAAATTGACATGATCATGTATGTGTCATGCAGACGTTTTTACCCTAAGCAGCTTAAACTGCACTGAAGGTACACAATTATCAGTTCTAGCTCTCGCTGGGAATCGAACCTACAACCTTAACAAGGCTAGCACCACTTAAGCTACAATCCAAATCTTAAGAAACCAAACCACATCTTATTTTGCTAGCTGAGGTCTTTGACTCTGAACATCTGGGACACTATTCATTCTGATTTGTTAGAATGATGCTGGTTTGGTGTGCTGCTGATTTTGGTTTGGCATTTTAAGAACAAGCATGAATTTCTATCATGAGTAAAACCTAACTCGGTTCTGGCCAGTATTGATAAGACGGTTTTGGCAGGGGTTTAACAGCAGTGGTTCCCAACACAACTCTGCACATTTTGTATATCTCACTTATCTGACATGCACAGTTCAATTCACGGAGCTCCCTGACAACAAGCTGATGATCTGATTTGGATGTGTTAAATTAGGAAGACATACAAACTTCGCTGAGCCTTCTGTTGAGAATCAATGCTTTAGTTTCAGTCACAAATCTGATGGCTAAACATTTTCTTCGCAGGTGGTGGTGAAGACAAGAACTGAGTATCAAACGGAACAGAAGAACAAGGCTAAGCTGAAGGTTCCCAAGGTGGAGGAGTTCACCATTAGTGTGACCGATGGAGTTTCCGAGAGGCTGAAGGTATGGCTGGGCTTCCTTTGACTTTACTCCATAGACATAATATTGAACAAGCAATGCACAGTGACGTGTTTGCAATCAGCTGTGTCAGTTCTTAGAAAATTGGCTATGGCATTTATTTGTTGCGTTTCATTTGCTTTTTGAAAAAAAGGCCATGGTCACTTAAAGTTTTGTGTGCTCAATGGAAAACCAGATGTAATGGTAAAACAATTCAGATGAAACTGTCAAACCTGGAACATCATGATAATTTCCAGTAGGGGCTGCATCCAAAAGCTTTAAAATGCTCCCTTCAGAGGCATCGAGGCATCCAAATCTGAATCCAAATTCTGCTTCACTTCCTGTCTCCAGAACTTCCTCTTCCTGATTGAATTTAAAAGGCAGCATAGATGTGTCCTTCACTGTCTTTGATGTCCCACAATCCTGTTCATGCCACTTCTGACAGTAGAGCTAAAAAAAAAAAAACAATTCAATTAGTGTAGATGTATGTTTTGGACCAACATATTGTACTTAGATATTTGCTTGGTTATCAACCAAAGCTCTCTCTATTTTGTTGTAGTTGATGAAATCATTATGCTGAAGTCAGTTTTATGAGGTGCCTTCATGCTCAAAGTCAGCAGCCTAAGCTTTTAGACACAGCCAAAGTTGATTTCAGGGTTCTATCTTGCTAATGTTATTATACCAAAACAACAAGAACAAGGTCATGCATTCATTTTAATGGAGTGTTAACACTATTTATAACATAAAATGAGAATATATATGTGTTTATATATTTAGGCCATTCCAAACACAGCATTTTGGTCTCTTGATAATGCAACTCTTTGAAATCTGCAGTTTTCTGAAATCAATTGTGTCATGATTTTGTGAAAACAGTGGCATCATGGGTATGCGTACTGCATTTTCAGTCTGTAGACATGAGTGAATACTATATATATATATATATATAGGGCTGCACGGTGGCGCAGTGGGTAGCACGTTCGCCTCACAGCAAGAAGGTTGCTGGTTCGAGCCTCGGCTGGGTCAGTTGGCATTTCTGTGTGGAGTTTGCATGTTCCCCCTGTGTTCGCGTGGGTTTCCTCCGGGTGCTCCGGTTTCCCCCACAAGTCCAAAGACATGCACTATAGGTGAATTGGGTAAGCTAAATTGTCCATAGTGTATGTGTGTGAATGGGTGTGTATGGATGTTTCCCAGTGATGGGTTGCAGCTGGAAGGGCATCCGCTGCGTAAAACATATGCTGGATAAGTTGGCGGTTCATTCCGCTGTGGTGACCCCAGATTAATAAAGGGACTAAGCCGAAAAGAAAATGAATGAATGAATGAATATATATATATATATACGTTTTCACAAATGGGAATGGGAATGTTGACTGTGTTGTCATTTGTACATCAAAATCTTTTCAGTTTTTAGTACATTGTTGTCTTGTAAATGTATCCTAAATATCCACTAATTTCAAGTGCCGTTCTGTTCTGTCCGTGCCGTCCAATTCTGTAACAAAAGGAAACATGCCATCTTGTTTCAACATTCTTTGATTCTGCTATTTGGACTAAATCCTGAAGCAGTTTTTATGAGGCGTTTGGGTGATACAGAGGAGTTGGCAGTGTGAATTTTCTTTTAATTATTATTATTAATTCAGAGCTTGACAGTCTGGAGGGACATTTAATGTAGCAGTGAAGGTCATTGGAGAGGCAGATGAAAAAGACAGCGAACAATAGAATAAAGATTGACTTCCTTTTTAAATAACACTGATTGAATCTATCAAATAATACAATTATACAACTATATACAAATAATAAAAATACAACTAATGCAAATAATAAGTTTGACATATAAAAATATATTTCCACAGACATTGTCTAGAGGTTCTAGTCTGAGATTCATCTTCAGCAACACTTTTTATTTTTTGAGGTATGGAAGGAAACATACAGCAGTAGAGCATTTCTTGTAAAAGCTTGTTGTAGGAAACTGTTGGTGAGGTTGTTGTCTAGAACAAGTTATTCAGAGAAGTAAAAGCGAACTGCAGGGTGTTCGCTGCTGTGTGAAGCCTCCCAGTTGGATTTTATCATATTCCCTGCTGTAGCTCCACAAGCAAGTAAAGAAGGAATGTTCCCCCTCATTAAATGTTGAAAACAAAGGAGAGTTGTGGTCTCTTGGTGTATTATGCAGCCAAGTGGAACATATTAACATATCATTTTAGAATAAATGTGGTATTAAGACAGCTTAATTAAACGGGGAGGAGTTTTTGCATTTGTTCTGTTGTTGTTTTTAGCGCAGTTGGCTAGGATGTTTGGCAGATAAGGTGTTGTAAAAGTGTGTTTGGCCCCAACAATACTAAGTGCTACACATATTTACAGAAACACGTTTAACACTGTTAGTTTTACTTGATGTCTTACAACAACTGTAAAGCAAAACAAATGTATTTCCCACGGAAAAACTACCCAAAAGGCACGTAGGTCTAAATACAAATGTGTTTCTTCCGTATTTGCATTTGTTTATAATATATAGCGTGGATTATAATATAATAAACCAAGAGAGTACATCTTTGTCATGGACAACAATTTAAAAATAAGCTTAAAAAGTTGTCGTTAGCTGGGTGATGGTGACATAACAAGCGAGTGCCCTGAAGTCAGTGTAGTCCGTTTATAGCCTAATGTTAGCTTTTCAGTTCTTGCGTTTGCATTTAAAATCCAAAAGTGCTAAAAGTTATATTTTTGTATTAGGATTATCCGGTTGGACAAAACATGTAAGTGTAATGAACTGTGTTTGAACACAGAGCTTATTATTTGCAATCTTCGAAAGTCTATGGGAAAACCCTATAGGGATTTTATCGTTTTATGCTAGCAGCCGATTGGCCTACAAGGTGACATCATAGTTCCTCCACTCTATTAATGTGCATTTAAGGTAACAATATGGATCCTTTTCATACAAATATGGACCCTTTAGGTACAAAATGCACCTTTTGAAAAGGTACTGTCTTAGTGACAGTTTTTGTACCTTATTTGTCCCCTGATTACTAAACATGTTAGCTTTGTACTAAAATATGCAACACGTATTAGCAACATGCTAAATTGCTCTCAATGTGGTAAATCATGCAAGCAATGTGACATGCTAACAACATGCTCTCAACATGTTAGCAATGATCTAAACCATGGTAGCAATGTGTTAAAATGTGATAGCAAATGCTAAAAGTGCTAGCATCATGTTAACAACCAGCTTATTTTATGTATTTTTTTATTTTTAGTATCTGTGCAGCATTGTTTCAGAGATAGAGAATGTCAAAATTATGTTTTTCTTCAGGTCATATAATAATTAAATCAATGTTCTTTGATGAATTTTGCTTAATAAGCTTTTAAAGTCCGCATGAACCGGAAGCTGCGACAGTTTTTTTTTTTCCTATTGTGACGCAGTTCCTAGAGAATCAGAATGTTAAATGAGAAAACAGTTTTGTACTACGTGCATGACTGGATGTAGTAAAGTAGGCATTTCATTCAGAAAGATCGGGAAAAGGGTAGTTATTACAACATAACAGACTCCTCCTCACCATTTCTGTTTGTTGTCATAGCGCTGTCAAAACTGACAGTTAAATGGGCGGGGTTAAGTATGTTAGCCACGCCCAATACCTCAGACAGACGTAATCTGAGAATTTAACTGAAAACAAACAGTTCAAGTTTAAAGTTTAGTTTTAAATTACAAGGGCAAACAATTTTTTTTTCTTAATGACATGCACAGATGAATTGTTCACCACAAATCTAGCAATCTGAGCTAACGAAATCAATATGGTTAGTTTTGATTTCATGTGTACTTTAAAGTACTATTGTACACACACACACACATATTTAGGAGCAATAATGTGTCAAACTCCAGGAATACAGTTCTGCAGAACCTTTAGCAGTGCTGCAAACCAATTCATAATTTGCCTTAAAATAATAAAGCTTGCTAATGGAGAGTCTCTGCACACACAAATTCTCAACTGCAGGGCAAAACAGATCCCCAGCTAATCCTTGGATGTAGCTGCACAATCCTGAGTTCAGACCCACATCCCGTAGCTGAATGGATGTCAAGCCGACAGCAGACATGAGGGAGAGAAAGAGGAATAGAGGGCACTGAGCTGAAATGCTGCCCTGTCAGTCTCTGGATCTCTGGGAGAGCAGCAGAATAAGAATGAAGGAGAAGGGCTGAGAAACGGCAGACGTACACTCGCTTGAAGGACCACTCACATCCTGGCACACCCACCCACACTGCACTGCCCGGGCCGCTCGCCTCTTGTTTAGTCTACCATTTTAACATCTCTGGAGAGAAAATGGGAGGGAACAAGAAATATAAAAGAAAAAAAAAACGCTACAGCGGAGGCAGATAGTCAGACAGGGTGAAAAAAAGACGCCTTGAATATAAAGCTGAGACTGTAGATTATTTATATATATATACACTGTAAAAAATATCTGTAAATTAGCAGTTTTTCTGTATTTTGTGATTCATGTTTTTTATTCATTTTCCTTCAGCTTAGTCCCTTTATTCATCAGGGGTCGCCACAGTGGAATGAATCACCAACTTATCCAGCATATGTTTTACACAGCACATGCTCTTCCAGCTGCAACCCAGTACTGGGAAACATCCATACACACTCATTTACACACATACACTACGGCCAGTTTAGTTTATTCAATTGACCTATACCGCATGTCTTTGAACTGTGGAGGAAACCGGAGCACCCGGAGGAAACCCACGCCAACACGGTAGAAAATGCAAACTCCACACAGAAATACCAAGTGGCCCATCCAGGACTCGAACCAGCAACCTTCTTGCTGTGAGGTGACAGCACTACCCACTGAGCCACCATGTCGCCTCTTAACAGTATAAAATAAAGAAATAAAATAATATAGAAAGAAATTAAAATAAAATAAAATGGAGGAAAGAAAAAATGTGAGAAACAAATAAACAACAGTCAAACTGCAAATATTAGGTTTGGATCCATTTGCTCTATATGTCAGCACTGGCTGCCAAATAAGATAACATTTTTGACAACCTTTGGTGGAGCACTGAATCTTCTACATTGTAAGATGGTCAACATAGGCTCATTCTGAAAACGTAGCCCTATATACATTTCTGGAGATCACGAATTATGTAGCCAGAGGTACGTATGGCTGCATTTCGTCTTTAAAACGAATGCTACAGGGCGGTATGACGCCGTTCCTTTTCGTGCTTACCAGCTGACCGTTTACCTCCATATGGATGGCTTTCCCACTGTTACCAGTTTGTCCAGTAGCTCGCCATTTACGTCGGCGGACTTGAGACGTGGAGTGGAGTTGACCACGACGACAGGGTTAGTGTCTGGCGAATAACGGTTTTAGAAAGCGGGTAAGACAAAACCTGAAGCCAAAAAATGAAATAAACAAGTAAATAAAGGGGTGAGAATGTGGTAAAATCTGAAAATGTGGTAAAAATCAGGCGAGGGCTTTTCGTTTTCAGGATTGCTTTTTAAAACTGTCGGTTGGGTTTAGGGAAGTGGGTGGGCGCTGGTCAATCGGTGCTTTTAAAAACACTATTGATTGGGTTTAGGGAAGGAGGGAGGGTGGGTCAGTCAGTCAACAGTGGCCTCTGGTGGATTTGCGCGAGAACAGCAGGCACGAATGGCACTTGCGAGACAAATTTGAGATCCCAAAAAGCGTACACAACGGCCTCTGGTGGATTCACAAAAACAAAAACTGCAAAAAAAACATACTTCCTGGGATGTATTTGGCGCTCTCCAGAAATGTATATAGCGGTACGTTTTCAGAATGAGCCTGGGTTGAAGATGGTACATAAGATCCCTAATTCAATGATTAAAAGTTGGTGGAAATTTGTCCTTCCATTTAAGCAGTACAAGACGTCTAGCAATTAATGTTGAAAAATAAGTCATACTTTTGGTATTATTGTCTAAACTGGGATCTGTAATTAAACCAAATATTCCAACAATAGGGCATGGGTCAATTGATACATGCAAAATATTTGACAAGAAATTAAATAATAATTGCCAGAACTTTGTAAGTTTAGAACATGACCAAAACATGTGTGTGTGATTAGCTATCTCTACTTCACATCTATTACATAAGTGATTCATATCTATTACATATTACATAATATTAATTTAAACCAATGCTTTCCATAAATGTCATTGAGCATATGCATTCTGTCCCTGAATTATCTTTATTTAAAAGTCTCCAAGCGTTCAAGCCGAAATGCCTTTGTTGGTGCAACGTAACTCATCCTGTCATTGACAGAAAGGAGACCGCCATGCAGAGAGATGCATTTTAGGGCACACAATCCACTTTGTATAAAGCTGCCAAAATCTATTCTTCCTAGTCAGGCAGTAAATTGTCACTGGGCATTTGCTCGATGACAAAATAAAGTACCCAATCATGTGGGAGTGCCAGGAAACAGAGACGATTGTCACCCACCCATGCTATGCTGCTGTAATGCTGAATTGCTTGTAGCGTCCCCCTACAGATGATGGCAATTCATTGGATTTGACAAATCGTTTGCTTGGGCAAAACCATATGTTGTCAAGCAGTGACCCCGGGTTACGCGGGGGGCAGTCGCTGTCAGAGAGATTGATCGTGTTGAGTGATGGTGATTATTCTCCTAAGGCAAGCCTGAAACACTCAGCCCCCACTATTTACTTCTACTTCTTTCTGCTACCAATCAATAAAATGTAGAATCTTTCAAAATATTACATATTTACAAAACTGAAAATCAAGTCAGCATTTATTCACTTTAATGTTTTCTTGAGCAGAACACACAGATACACACACACATAAATCTTTTTTTTCTCCATTCAATAATGGGTTTCAAGCTCTAAGAAAGGTTTAAAGGAGTTCTGTAATGCCTTTTATGTGTTCAGTTTGCTTTGGTGAATAATGTTGCTGTTTGAGCATGAAGAAGATCTTAGTCGAAGATCGAAGTTACAAAGCAGCAATTCCATTTCAAATGGAGTCTTTCACTATGTCAGTAAGATGTTTTTGAACTCTATCGAACGGCTAGATTGTAGTCCTGGCTTTTATTTCAGGAACACATGCTGTGCATCACAATATTCAGAATTTTAAATAATTTGTTTGTCCAAGGCTGTGAGGCCAGGAAGAGTTGTGTTAAATATACTATGAAGAGATCTAATATACTTATTAGGGATGCACTGAATTTTTGGCCACCATTATTGCCAGAAAATGGCATTTTCAGTTTTCAGCTGAAAGAAAAAATCAAACGTGAAAATATGAACCGATAATTAAAAGCCCAGCAGTGTTTAGCACACCATGGATTTCACAACAGACGAAAGTGCTGCGTTTTGAAACCCATTCATTTCAATGGCTGTTCAAGGACGGTTTGTTGCTTTGCTGACCAAAGCACAAGAGCAGCAGAGCACACCATTGACTACCTGGCACTCACTCCATGGTTTAAGATCAAGATAGCTCAATATTCTGTTCTGTGGATATTTTGATCATGTACACGTATACTTATTTATCCATGTACCACACATGTTGATCACATAAACAAAGTCTGCTTAAATTATGTGCCGACAGGACAAGTTCTATTTAGTGTACTTGTTCTTGCTGCTTGCAGTCACCCTACTGTGCTGTCATGGCAACATTGGGGAAATGATGCCTCTCGACTCGTTCACGGTAAATAAAATGGTAATTTTTTTGGTTTGTGTGTGTGTTTTTTAAAATCTGTATAATTTAAGTTATTAAATTATCATGCAAAATTATTAATATTATTTAATAAAATAACAAATAATAATTATTAAGCATTTCCAGGGTTGTTTTCGGATTTTGGCCAGGTGCATCCAGAGATTTGGTCCAGAATTTTAATTTCGGTGCACCCCTATTAATTACAGTATACATGTGTAGTTTTCTATTACAAGAATCTTCCCCAGCTGTTTAAACTCAGACACAACGATCTTTATGTGACTGTATGTATTTTTGTGTGTTTTGACATTACCAGGTTTATATTTGTCCAATGACACAAAATAACTTTATGCTCAAGTGTTGCGTCTGACATGGCTTTCTGTGTTTGTTGCAAGTTGTAAATACATCGCCCTCTTATGAAAAGTGGGAGGAGAGCAGAAACTAGTTTTCATGTTTTAAAAAAACAAACAAAGCAAAATATTCTTGGACACACAATACGCAATTCTTGGACACACAATACTATTATAATACTAATAATAATGTGGTAAAGGGCATAATGTGACCCTGGTAAAGTTCTCATGAAATCAAAATTCACTGTGTTTGCTCACATTGGTATTCTTGAAGTAAACAATAAATCTCTGCAAGTTAATTCACAGAAAGAAAAAACAACAACAACAACGTTTGGCTTGGTAATCTTTACTTTACTTTACTTTACTTTATTGTCCGCAAATGGAAATTTATCTTTGGCTTCACCACACAACCACATCAGCGTTCACATTACACATATCACAGAAAACAGGCAACACAAATACATTCAATATCATCACATAAATCACATTAAAAACTCAATTAACCCTATTCATACTTAAAACCCATTATTCAAAATTCTAGTGGTAGTCGGCACAAATGACATTTGATGCACATTTTTCTTTACATGAGGTTGCCTAAAACATCTTTTTGATGGCAGAAGCTGAAATTTTATATTTAAAGGTGCAGTATGCAAGTTTGACACCCGGTGGTTGAACTAGATATTGCATTCCTGGATCAAAACAAACGCAAGCGCAGGTTGCCAGATTGACGACCAACAGGAGCGAGTCTGACGATTGAGCCTAAAGGCTGATGTAAACCGCGTTCTAAATAAAAGCAACGGCACGCGATAGAAGGAATATTTTCATATTAAAAGGAGATTTTGTTCTAACCAACACCTTGAATTTATATTTTAGAAACGGCTTCTATTTCTTGCAGCTGAACAACAGAAAACTGACAATGATCACCTCAGGTACACCTCATGGGCTTTATTCAGTGTTAAATGCTAACAATGTGAGTTTGAATGCCATTTTACAAAACATTTATTGCCATACTACTGAAAGCAGCAGCAGATAGTTCACCTCAGATCTTGAAAATAAATAAACCGTTTGAAATTTAACTTTGGAACTGTGAAATAAGGCAAACCAACACATATCAGTGATTCAGCATCTACATTTAATAATGTTAAAGAGGTTTAATACGTAATAATTAGATTATAAACCTTACCATTTTGTGAGTCAGTGCATACTCTGTGCTTCTGAATAGCTGTATTTAAGTTTCTGTGGTGTTTCGTCTGGTGCAAACAGCCAAATTCCTTACCACTGCAAATCTCGCCACATAGCATGTTGATAGGACACGAGGTTACAATGTAACCTGCTCACCTAATGTTTACGTTCATAATATTTATATAATAACCTCATGTGGAACTCTGAATCGGCATCTCATTTCGGAGTCTGCTACTGTCGCATTTTGGCCACGAGCACATGCTTTGAGAGCCTTTCTGAATGAATGAATGAAATACGCAGTTTTCCAACAAGGCAACCCGGGTGCTGAAATATAATTGGCTAAAGTGGCAGTGGGCGGGTTAAAAGAACCAAAACAAAGACAGCAGTTCCGGCACAGAAAACACATTTTCAAAGCAGAATAACTGACTTTAGCATTGTTTGTCAAATAAACAAAAATGTTCACTTGGCATGTTTCTTAAATATCTGCAGATTTTATATTACACAGATAATTTTTTTTTAATATTACACAGATAAAAGTTAGCCTGCATCATCCTCATCATCAAAGTGGGTAGTGTGGCTTTACATGGGATCAGAGTCTAGACGGGTGATTAAATGATTAACGTTTTACCAAAATCGAGCTCAAATGGAATTAGGAGGTTTTGACCAGCAATCATTTTTATCAACTTATAGGTTCTAAAGTTTATTGGAGCCATGTGGACGCATTGTTCTTGCCGTCCTTGAACAGATTTGGCCAAAATATCATGTTATAAAAGGTGACGTGCTTTGTAAAGGTTGTATATTACAGTATTGGCTAAAAATGGATGACAATTGCTAGGCCAAGACATGCTTCTCCACTTCTCAAATTCATAAAGCGTTAGCATTTACAGAATAGTGTTACTTAAGTAAAAGTGCTGTAATTATTAATACTTTGATGTTATTAATATTTCATTTTCAATTTTCAATCAACCAACCAACCAACCAACCAATCAATCAGTCAATTAATCAGTCAATCAATCAATCAGTTCAAGGCCAAACTGTGTGCATGAGTTCATTCAAAATATAGGCAGGAGGAGTTATATTTTGAAATATGGAGATGACATCAATGAAAATATACAGTCAAATTCCTAACACTTGTTCACTTTGTCCAGGATTCAAACATTGTCATAAAATGGCCAGTATTGCATCGCACTTTAATGCCATTGGAATATAATGTGAAGTCAGGGATGTCATTAGAGTTGAACGAAAAGCTCAGGCAAACTTACCGGAGTCGTTTGTCATGTTCAAATTCGCCAGTGCATTTGAACTGCTGTGGGACGTGGTGTTCTCTGTTTCACAGCCACAGAGATGATTTATGACACCAGATGGCTTTTCCTTTGTTTGAACCCTGATTAATCTCACCTTCCACCACTGACGGAGAATCACATCCATCTCTTTTGTCTAGAGCTCTGTAGATAGAAATATCACCCACTTATTAACGGGGACAGTTTGCACGTTTACATGCTCAGCCTAATAGCTCAACGTTTTGAAAAAAGCGACATTTTGGAATGGTGTTCAGGCTATAAGATCATAAATGTTACCAACTTAGGGGTTGCATTTCTGTATAAACCAAACCTGCAAATCAAAACAAAAATAAAATAAATATATACAACAATTAGGCAATATGGGACAAGTGAAACAGATGCTTTCAAAGTATTAGAGCCTGTTGGGCTAGACTACTCAACAGTTTCTTCCCACAGACTGTTAGAGCCCTCAACTCCAGTCAACTTTACCCCCCTCTGAAACCTCCCCATGCATTCCTGAGTATGTCCCATACAGGTGAGTGGGCTTAACAAACCACCTGTGGAAGGCCACCCTCTCGTCTCTCTGACTCTTGCACCAGGTTGCACATTTGCACTATAGACACTTTCTTAATCCCTCCATGTCTCTTGGAAAAAAACTGTGCATTTCAAATTGTGCTTCATTCAGGTGAGTGGGCTTGACAAACCACCTGTAGAAACACTCTTTTCTCTTATGCACCTGACACTTTATCTAAACTCCATCTTACAAGGACTCAATAAGGAAAGCGATGTTTACTATAAATGTACCACAATCATGTGCACTGCTTGCTTCAACCTTAAATACCTCTTTTGCACAATATTCACCTTTAATACCTCTCTTGCACAATATCCTGCACAACATTGTTCAGTCTCATGTAAAAGTACTTGTATAGCCTGTCTTATGTGTATAGTTTAAGTATTTAATTTTATAGTATATGTTAGTTATGCATAGGTTTTTTAAAATAGCTCTTATGTCCAGTGTTGAGTTTGTATTCATGATTAATCTACGTAGCACCGTTGTCCTGCGAGACACGACATTTCGTTCCTCTGTATGTCCACACATGTAGCGGAATGACAATAAAGCTTGACTTGACTTGACTTGAAGGCTGATGATGGTCTAATTAGAAATTTTAAATGCAAATTTGGTAACACTTTATTTCGATGGTCCCTATTGCACATTTTGTTACTAAAAGTTGCATTGCAACTACATGCCAATTACTTCTCATTTGATTATTAGTAGACTGTCTGCTTAATATCTGTTAATACTGCTCCTTCAACACATTTAACTGACTATAAGAAACTTTGCAAGTACATGTCAACTTACACTAACCCTAACCCCAACCTAACAGTCTACTTATAATCTATTGAGAATAAGTTGGCATCTAGATGCAGTGTAACTTAAATTCAACAAAATGCGTTAAAGGCACCATTAAAATAAAGTGATCCCGCAAATTTTTGTTGAATGGTCGTAAAAGTTGACTGATTTTGTGAGAGGTGTCTGGATGCAGACCTGCTGCAGTGCAATCTGAGGTGCATCCAATGCTTTTTAATGCGCTCACCTAAGTCCACCCCTAACCCTAGCCCTCACAGTGACGTCACTAGCTCCATTGAGTGCATTGTGTCTGACATTACATCGCTGAGATATGCAGTCTCAGCTTGCATCATCAAGGCTGCATCCAGATACTATTGGATTTTGTTGCTGTTTTTCTTTTTTGTCTTTTCTTTTTTTGAGAAATACAGCAATAAAATACTCGTACACGTCACGTCGATGAGCTGGTTTGTCTATAAGCTGACATACGAGCGATCCGCTGATGAATCGCAGCTTTAAAACGCTCCAGTGTCCCTGTATCTGTGGTTACACTCAGTAAACAGCGGTGAGTTTGATGAAATGATGACCTTCATGGCCAATCACAGTCATTTCTGTTGAGCATGTGAACACAATGGCAAATCAGCGCTGTTTAAGAACGTGCTCAGTAGTGCTCAAATGTTAGCAGGAAATCGATGTTTTTAAAATTTCAGTATCGATTGGTACTGAATTCCAGTATCGTGCAACCCTAGTCCTAAATGGTAATTCTTAAAGTGGCTTTTTCGCTGATTTTGTTGCTGCAAAAAATAAGTACAAAAAATAAATACAGCAATAACAATACTTGTACACCATTAAAGACATTTTACTAAGCCTCAAGAAGTTATAAACCTTTATGAGTTTGTTAACCACTGAAGAAGGTATTTTGAGAAATGCTAAATTACTGTGTAACCATTGACTTCCATAGTTAGAAAAAACAAATACTATTGTCAGTGGTTATAGGATTTCAGCATTTCTTCAAAATATCTTCTTTTAGTGTTCAACAGAAGAAAGAAACTCATAGGTTTAAAACAAGGGAGTAAATGATGACATAATTTTCATTTTTGTGTGAACTGTCCCTTTAATGTCAATTGTATATACTGTATTGACCTTATTCTTTGCGTATGAGTGGGCGCAGCTATTTAAATCTCTTTGGCTCAGTCTCATTCACTTCCATTCATTTTTAGACGTTAAAAACAGCTCATTACGCTGCTCGATGTTTCAAACAGATTTTTTCTTATTATATTATTCTGCTTTGTCTGTATAGTCATGAACACACTTGTTTGTAGAGCAAGTAGTTTGACCGTTTTCTGCCGTTTATTATTCCTAGTCGTTTCTCCCATAGGCAGCTGAATCGGAAGTTCTAAAACAATCGCAAAAACGAGCACACTTCTGCATTGAAGAACAAGGTCAATATTCCTTAGATTCCTTTCATTGGAAGCCGTATGTGATATAATGCATTTTGAGAGCCCTCAGTTATTTCTTTTATGATAAAACTTTACAGGACATGTCAGAAAAATTGCCAACGCCGGTAAAACAAAAATTGCCAGGAAAAATGGCAAAACAGGCATTTCTCTGTATGTGACTACACAGCAAAATGAGTTCAGGTTATTCTATGACACTGTTGCCTCTCTGGAGCAGAAGCCTCTTCTTACCTCTGCACCTATGGGGTGCTTGGGGAGCAATTAGTAGCATGGAGCAGCTTTCCCAACGGCAGCGTTCCTCTCTCGCTCGCTCTGTCTTTCAGCACACACTGTTAGCAGGGCTAATGGCCAAAATGCCCACAGGCTCGCTGGTGTGAGAGACACGGCCCTGGAGAGGCAGTCTTGTTATTCTGCCATATTGTTGATTACCCCCCACAGAAACCTTCTAGCTCCATGCTGGATCTGAGAAGCCGTTAGCACATTGCCAGCAGACTACACTTGAGAGGAAGTTAGATTAACACCGCATTATTCCTGACAGCTACAACTTCCCTGTTTGTTCAGTAGAACATTAGGGAGGATTTGTAGCTCAAACCTTTAGTCCTTGTGATTCATATAATGCAAGACAGTGGCTGCTATGATGCCTTTGGAAGTGAAACAAATAAATGTAAGCATAAACTAAATGTAAATGTACATTAATGGCTCATGATTATACGATCAGTCTGTGCAACATTACTAATTTAAAGATATAGTAGGACATATTGGAAAATATTGGTGCCCTATAATGAAAATCTGGGTGTACCTAGGCATAGACGAATAATAACATAATAATCTCACTCATTCCATGCTAAAATAATCCTCTACACTACTTAAGTTAAAAAGATTTAACAGGGCATCTACTTTGTTCGTTCAAATTTTTTGACAAATGAAGTATGATTATTTTGCATGTTTAAGTACATCATGCTGTGTATGTGTGCGCGTATGTGTGTGAGAGAAAGGGAGAGCAAGCACTGTGAGCTGTGTGAGAGCTGAGCTCAGTAATATTCATGACCCTTACAAATATGGTCAATAACGACCTTTTGATTTTATGAAGTAATAAGCATATAAAACCATATCTTGAGAATTTGTGAACTTACCTAAGCCACATACCTACTCTGTAGAAATCAATGAATCAGTGCAGTATCTGGCACCTTTAATACTTTTACATGCTAATCTGACCTTATTTTTATACTGAAGAATCAAGATACCAACATCTTGGATGTTCCGAGGGTGATTAAATTAACCGTACAATTTAATTTCTGATTATCCCTTTAAATTCACCATGTTTGCATATCAATAAAATCTTATTAAAGAGCAGTGAAACACTAATGATAATGAGAAGAAAGCAAATATTATGATATGTTTGTAAGTCCTCTGTTGCAGTAAAAAAACTAAAGATAAAAGAAATGCCTTTCAAGATTTTATTCTCTGGAGCTCTTTTTTTCCTTTGGTGTAAAGATTGTAAAGGATTCTCCAAAAACAGTGTTTGTCTTTGAAATTGTTCCCTTTTCCTCTTCAGTTTGGGTATCTCCAAAGAGACCCAGCCTAATTGGCTCATATTAAGATACAGTAATTGGATCTGAACATGACACTTCTGTCCTACCCTGAGGAGAATTCTTTCATTTGTGTCATTTCTCTTTTTATGAAACAGAAAGGGATTTCTATTCATGTAGAGAGCCATGCTGCCAAACAGTGTTTTTGTGTTAATGGTTGTCAAGACTGTTTTGGCTTATTCAAAATGTCTATTATGAATGTGTAATAAAAAAAAAAAATTAAGTTAATTAGGCTATAATAAGATTTTAAAAAGCAGGCCAAAGCATGTCTTAATTTTTGTGCTGTTGCACCATAAGAATGTTGTAAAATGTTTTTTTGCAGTAAACTAAGGCCATTTCCACATATACACTCACCGGCCACTTTATTAGGTAGACCTTACTAGTAACGTGTTGGACCATTTTGCCTTCAGAACTGCCTTAATCTTTCGTGGCATAGATTCAGCAAGGTACTGGAAATATTCCTCAGAGATTTACATTTGGTGTGAACCCAGCCGTGTTGGCCAATCAGAAAGGAGTAAACCGAGCTCACGAGGTCATCAAAACTCCAGTTGTAGTGTCTACATCAGGGGTGCCCGAACTCAGTCCTGGAGGACCGGTGTCCTGTGTAGTTTAGCTCCAACTTCCTTTAACACACCTGCCTGGAAGTTTTTATATACCTAGAAAGAGCTTGATCAGCTGGTTCAGGTGTGGTTAATTGCGGTTGGAACTAAAATATGCAGGACACCGGCCATCCAGGACCGTGTTTGGGCACCCCTGGTCTATATGATCACACTGTACCCCGAATTTAAGAAAGTCTTAACCTTGGCCAGAATTTTCAGTTCCCTGATGTGTGGACAAACTTTGTGGAAAAAGGTGCGGTTTTGAAAATACCCGTGTTCGTGTGGACAGGGCCTGAAGAACAACTTGGAACAAATTGGAAATAATGTCATGCGCACTTCATGCAGAGAAAACAAATGTAGTTTTCCAGTAATCCGTTTTTAAACAGTGGTAATAAAAATTGCTAAGTTTTTTTTATTAAGTTGATCACATTAACTAAAAATACATTGGCTTTATTAATGTTTTGTGACACCCACATACAGCAATCAGCTAAAAACATTTTTTTAGTCTGGTTTAAATGCAGTACTCATTTTTGAGCTGGCATCCAATTTAATTTGACACGGAGATACAAATTTTTTTCAAGAAATATCCGAACAACAAGTATTCCCCTTCCAATACAAGTGTGAAAATGGCTATTATTTATATTGGCTGCCATGCCAAATCCCATGCAGTATTTATTATCAGCTTAAATGAACAGTGGATTGTTAGGTAGTCCTTTTAATAACATACTTTTTTGGGCGTGTTTAATAATTTTGTTGCTAGGCGACAACTTGCGTCATTGGAAGTTCAGACTTGCCAAGTTCTCAGGAGAATGAACTCCCAAGGTTGGGAAGAAACATGTAACGTTAGTTCTTCAAATGGAACAATGGGTTAACTTTATAACGTCACTCACCCTGGCTACATTGGTTTGACTATATATTAACAATAAAATGAAAAAAAAATAATCCTTTCTTCTCCCTTTCTGTCATTGTTAGTGCTGATTAGTTTTAGATGTTTCTTATTTTATGTCTGTTAATTTTAGTTCAAGTTTGCCCCATGTTCCCTGTCTATTCTATTTGTCAACCCCTATTTTCTACCCATCATCAGATTGTCTTTAAGTATCCTCGTGTTTATGATTCCCGTGTTCCAGTTCCTGTTTATACCATTGTAAGTTTGTATATTAAATGTTTTTTTATACCTCATGTCCAGTGCATTTATGTGCAAACCATAACATTAACCAGTTAATCCCATCATCACAATCATCACCTCATAAATGCCTATATAGCAAAAATGACTGACTGATCGAAACTATAAGTACATGTACAGTATACAACAATGGAAATAGAAATGGAAAAAGTTTCAGCTTCAGACAACAGCATTGACATTAAGATCCCCGATCACATAGATTTTGTAGATATGAAATGGATCATGGATATCCCAGGCAAGTAGTTGGCACTGTTACTACATAAAGTGAAGTGAAGTGAAGTGAAGTGAAGTGTAGTGTGGCCAAGTATGGTGTCCCATACTTGGAATTTGTGCTCTGCATTTAACCCATCCAAGTGCACACACACAGTTAGTGAACACACACCCGGAGCAGTGAATACATAAGATGTCAAGAAACAAGTGGGCAACATACTTTGTAACCTCTGAAACCATCAGGAATCTAAAAGGGAACCAAAGCTATGTTCAAAATCATACACACATAACCTCAAATTTGCATTAGTTCTATGTTTGTAATTGTTGCTATAGGATTGAATGAGTGCACTCAAAAATGTTTCAGACACCACCACAAATGGATGTCCCCTGTGACCTATTTAAGGGTCTATTGGCAATTTCCAACAACGATTAAAAGAGAACAGTAACTTAACCAAGTAGGCATAGACTAAACTAAAAAAAGGAGAGAAATACATATGAGTTTAAGTTCATAGCATCCATTACTTGCCAGCCATTACACTTTAAATTAGGAGCCTAAGAAACTGTCTTATATTACCAATGTTGCTGTTTTAATCAGACAGATATTTTTTTGACGCTGTACTGTATTAAATATGTTGTTTTTTTATTATTAATACTGACATTTGTTGTTTTAACTGCTATCTTGAAATTACTTTTTGCACTGTATTTTGGGCTTCTCTGCCAAGGGCATGCAGTTATCCATTACTAAAACAAACATTGGCATCAGTGCCTATGATTCTTTAGTGGCTCATTTCCACTTAGTGTTACAGTGTGGATCATTACAGTACGATATGCATTTATGTCCTTTCCACTGTCAAAGATACCAAAAAAAGTAAACCATACCATACCACTTTTTGGCACCCTTTCCAAAGGGTACCTATCACAACAGATCGGTAGAGCTAGTGGAGCTAGACTTGCAGCTGAATGCTACTGGTTTACAGAGAATCGTACAGCGCATGCAACAAGCCAGGAGAATGACAACACAAGCACCATTTCTAAAAATACAGCCAAGACATTACTCCGTAATAATATGGCGTGCAGCAATGGCACTATACTGACTTCAATAAACCTTGTCATCTTCTTGCGACAAACAGCCACGTGCCAAGAAGAAAGAACAGAACCTGCTCTATGTCCTCTATTGTTTTTTTTTTGTTTTTTTATGAAAGCATCTAAAAATGTGAGGGAAATGCGAATAGTGGTGCCCTTTTCTCTCTCTGTTTAAATAATAATAATGTTTTATTTGATCAATGACCACAAGACCAGTGTTGTAAGAATCTCTGGACTGCCTAGATCAGGGCTTCTCAAAGTCCGGACTCCGGTCCTGATGCGGACCGCGAGGTTATTCAGTCCGTACCTAATTCTATTTGGTATTGCAAGACAATGCTTAAAAGATTCAAATTGTGGATTTCCTTCATTGATAAATGCATAAACCTTATAAATCAACAGTTTAGTTGTTTGCATTTTTGTAAAAAATAAAAATAAAAATATGGGCTAAAAATAAAATCGAAGGCAAAATATTCAAAATTTTCCTGCATGACATCCAGTGATCATACGAGGCTTCACGTAATTGAGCGGGCTAATCGTGCGTGCGCGCCTGCTTTAACACACCGAAGCAAAGCGATCATTTTAATGGATGAAGATGTCAGTCTCACGGAAAAGAAAACTTGATGAAGAGAATTGACAGTTCAAAGTTGAATGGACAGATAAGTATGCGTTTATTTTGCCACAAGCCAGCACAAAGCCATTCTGCTTGATTTGTAATGAGAATTGGAGTTGTAAAGAGTCAAAATGTGAAACTTCACTATAAAATGAAACAGACATTTTGAACGGCAGTATCCACAAAATACAGATATAAGGATCGCAAAACTACAACACCTAATATTTTCATTACACACCTTTTGTATTTTTCCCCTTTCTTTTTGGAGAGACGTCTGGATGCAGACCTGGTGCAGTTGCAATTTGAGCTGCATGCAATGCTTTTTAATGCCCACACCTCACCTAACTGTGATGTCACTAGCTCCACTGAGTGCATTGTGTCTGACATTGCATCTCTGAGATATGCAATCTCAGCTTGCATAATCATGGCTGCATCCAGATACTATTGTTTTTTGGCCTACCTTTTGTTGTGTTTCGTATAAAAATGCACTTATATTAGTGGTTTTGCCACATTTGCATTGTATTTAATGTGTTTTGAATGCAAATGCCACTTTATTTAAAGAAAAGTAAATAATGTTGACTTGTGATGCATGTTATGGATGTTTATTACAAACAAGTTATGTAATATCAATTGTTCCGGACCTTAGTAAAAATTCAGATTTGGACCTTTTAATGTAGACATTGAGAACCCCTGGCTTAGACCAATAATTATAAAAAAAAAAGTTTGAATAGCTGTAACAGGCTCATTTACAAAAGGGGTGTGTCTACATGCACCTCTAGTACATGCCTGTTAACACATAAGGACAACAACTCAAAATCTGGTGTGCACATGTGTGTGAAGTAGCCAGGCTTCTTCCCTTCGTCTTCGACAACCGCACTGGCTCACACATCCCGCACGCATCCAGTCATTCATTTCATATCTCCATCTTCCCTCAGGTTAACATTAAGCATACATTTACACACACCTTTGTGTTCGAGTCTTTGTGTTTGTCTTTCGTCAATTGTTCGAAGAAAGTTGGTCTTCAGTGCTGGGCAGGCCAAACCGAGCGAGAGAATGGTGCAGGCTTATGACGTCACGGGCTGTGCCATGGGGGCACCAAGCACTGAAGCGCCAACTGTACCAATTGTCTTTTGTGTAGGGTACAGCCAGCGTTGTGGAGGTACGATTATGGAGAGGGGCATTAAACCTCTGAGTTGTTTGTTTATAGATTTATATGTCAGATCTCATGAGTAGCTGTGTGCTTTATATTAAGATGAATGCCACATTTAAATGTTTATTGTTATAATGTAGATACTTACCTGAATTTACCTGTCGATGGTACGCTCCAATAAAAGGGAGGAGACGGCAGACTCAGTGACAGCGTCAGTTTACCTGGCTAGCGAGCGTGTTGTGGCAGAACCGTAAGCAAATCCCCCTGTTATCTAGTGTCTGTGTGACGTAGATAATTATCTCTCTTATATATTGTAGATATATTGTTTTTGTGTTGTATATATCTTATTTATATTTTGTTTCTTTGATTTGTTACTTTTTTTTTTCTTTTTTTTGTGTACATACCTTGTGGGAAATAGGGTCACTGTACATTTACTGTACAGGGGGCAGTCGTGGCCTAGGGGGCAGTCGTGGCCTGGTGGTTAGAGTGTTGGACTCGTGATCCGAAGGTTGCTGGTTCGATACTCGGTACCAGCGGGAATTGGGGGTGGGGGGAGTGAATGACCAGCACTCTCCACCACCCTCAATACCACGACTGAGGTGAGTCCCTTGAGCAAGGCACCGTTCCCCCCAACTGCTCCCCGGGCGCCGCAGCATGGCTGCCCACTGCTCCGGGTGTGTGTTCACGGTATGTGTGTGTTCACTAACTGTGTGTGTGCACTTGGATGGGTTAAATGCAGAGCACAAATTCCAAGTATGGGACACCATACTTGGCCACACTACACTTCACTTCACTTCACTTCACTTCACTTTATCTGTACTGGATTGTTTTAACGTTATCCTTGTAAATAAACAAGGAAGAATCTTTTTTACACTTCCGGGACGAGGCCATCATTTTGAGAACTATTTGGTTTTTTGGGGGGGCGTTTTTTGGTTGGCGTTGGGCATCGCACACCTGGTGGTGAACCCATTCCGGGTCCACTACACAATTACTTACGGCGGCACGGGAACCATTCTGACAAACATTACACTCCATAGTGAGCACTATCACCGCTCGGAGCTCGCAGGGTGCCACAGCAGGTGGCAGTGGCGAGCTCGTGGGTCGCGGGCCGTCGCAATGTGACATGACTATAAACAAGCATGCAAAGTTTTGTTGAGATCGTACAATAGGTGGCGCTATAAAAGTTAAAAAATGTCTTAAAACGTGCTAAATTACTAAAAATGAAGTGAACGTACTTCATTTACACACTTTTTCACAAATACACTTGATCTACATATCATATGATCGGCCTGATCTTACTGAACAGTTTGAAACTGAAACCACTGCTGTCACTCAGTTAACTTATAGTAATATTGAGCAAAAGGTGAATCATGTGAATGACTCGTACTGCTTTATTCTTCATGTGAGAATGACATTGATCGCAAAGTTTTGTTGTTCACCACACCTACCAAAATGTTACTGTTGGCAGTGGAAACGCAGGACCAATTAGGGTGAATAGTACCAAACTGTACTGTACTGAACTGAACCACACTGTACCGCTCAGTGGAAATGAAACATAAGATGCCGCCTCTGGTAGTGAACTGTACAAAGCTGTTTTTTTTTTTTTTTGAAGAAACAGGTTGACAGGCATTGACTCTTCACAAATACTGAATCAACACCCTTGTCTTTACTGTTCCCTTGATGTCTAATGCATGTGATTTCCCTCACCCTGTTTCACTGCTGGATGTCTGCCTAGGAACAGATAAAGCTTAAGAAAAATCTTACAACTGTTTTTGTTCTTTTATTTTCTTATGGCTGGGCTGTTTTCTTCCATCTGTAGACAAAAGAAAGTGTTGTTTCATAAGCAGATGTTTCAGGTATTGTTTATCTAATAAAACTAAGAGCTGGATATGTTTTAATGCTCTGTGGTTAGCCTTGACTCACATCTCATAACAGAGTTACTCTGGCACAACGAGTCTCTGGCATCTCAAGCTCAGGGATGCATTGATTTATTTATTGACTGGTATCACTGCTTTGTGGGAACTGCTGTTATGCGGCAAGAGTAGATGTAATTGAGATTCTCTGAACCCCTGGGGAAATTGTGACGGATAGCCTGCTCACACATATGGGGTGGAGAGTGGTCAGGCTGTGCTTGTAGGCGATTGTTGCTGTTGTGGAGGAGGCAAGGCAAGGAACAAGGGAGTCTCACTGAACCAGAACTTCGGTTTCCCAGATTTCTTATAATGAAATCACAGAGAATCTAACGCAAAGTCCTATGTCCCATGCAATGCAACAAGATTCCAGTGACAAGCAATTTGGCTGTCTGCGCAAAATGCGACGCGACATGACAGAAACATTTAAATACCAGCCACTGCACTCCCAACAAAATGGCAAAGGCTTTTAATCTAATTAATACATATTAAACCTCTTTAACATTATTAATTGTCTACTAACTGATGTTGTTGGTTTGCACTGAGTCACATTTCTGACTTTCATTTTCAAACCGTCTGCTAGTTATTTTATTTTCAAGATCTAAGGTGAAGTATCTGCTGCTGCTTTCAGTAGTATGGCAATAAATGTCACGTAAAAAGGTATTTACTCACATTGGTCGCATTTAACAGTGAATAAAGCACATAATCTGTACCTGAGGTGATCATTATCTTAGTATTATATATGTTGTTGTTCTGCTGCGACGTCACGGAAATAGAAATGTTTTCTAAAATAGATATTTTGCGCATTGCTTTAGTTATAGTTTTAGTTGTAGTTTTAGTTTTAAAAGAATTGCATTTATTATAAAAGTAACTAATTACCAGGGAAAGTAACTATAACATTACTTTTTAAAAGAAAAAAATATGTTGAATAAAATGGACATTAAATGAAATAAATTATTATTATTATTATTATTATTACAAAACATTCTACACTATTCTATACTATGTTAATGTTGCTGTGGGAAAATATGAGAGACATTATCAAATTGAATGTTTTATTGTAAATATTATAATTCTCTAGTTGAGCAATAAAATATAATATATGGCTTAGAACATTTAATATTTACCACAACTGGCCATCATTAAGTCTAAAAATAAATGATGCTTCTTAACAAATGTAACAAAAATAGAGTATAAATGCTACAGTATTATTATTAGAGTATTATTTAAAGTATTATTTTTATATTTAAATAAAATATAAAAATAATATTTGACATCTTTCCATTTTTGAAACACAGATTCAGCGAGTACAGAAGATACTATATATTACAGCATGTTTCTTTCAACAAACCTTCTAATGTTTATTCATGTTTTATTCTTAGTATAACTGCAGTAAATCGCATTCATGTCCAATGTGATAACTGCAGAGTCCACGCTCTCTCACACTGCCTCTATATGGCTGGATTCACGGCAAGCTGATGATATGGAAATGTGATTGTAAAGTACTTTGTCAAAATATGCTGACATGATTGACTTGTTTTGCTACCATTGACTGTTTCTGCATGTCAGAACAATACTAAACTAGTTTTAGTTGATTTCATGCTGTGTCTCCATCGACCCCTTTAAAAGCATTACCTGCGTTTTTAGCCAATCATCATTAGTTATGTGGTTGTCCCACCCCTACAGACTAAAACACACACATGCCAATCATCATCAGTTATGTGCCCCATTCCCCTGCAACACAAACCAGAGCAGACCGACAGAGATGGAGGTAGACAGGGCCTACTCAGATGAAATCTTCAGTAAGCTCAATTGCAAATTACATATCAATCATATAACGCCACATTTTATTATCAGTAAAGGTAACTGCATTGTAACGGGGAAACAGTTATTTATTTCATTACTCATTACTGGAAAAAAGTAATTCCGTTAGTAACGATTTTTATTTATAATGCCCTTATTACTATCACTGGTAGTAAATAGTGTGAATTATTAATTAAACTAAAGTGTAATCTAAATTTCTGTAGTAGCATTTGTCATCTGTTTAGCTATGAATAGATCACAAATTCAACCTAAAACAGTTTTCTTCTCACGTTTGTACAGTAAAACCCATTTACAGACATTGTTTCTTGAATAAAGAAAATATTTATATTAGGTGGCCTTAACTACTATGTACTTGCATCAAAAAATAAATACAATGTACTTATTGTGTTCATAATGTATTGCAGAACACTTCTGGCGCTCTTGAGGTGGGATACGGGTAGGGTTAGGGACAGGTTTAGTGGTATGAGTAGGTTTTAGGGCAGGTTAAGGGATGTCAACAGTGTAATTGCAATTTAATTACAGATATAATTACATGCAGGTGTTTTATCAATCAGAAGTACAATGTAAAAACGTATTTACGCAATAAGTATATTATAACAAATGATTAATTTAATTGTAAGTACTTATTAGTTATATAAAGTGGGACTGTAAATACGGTTCTCGTTAAATTAGTTCTGTGTTTTCAAATGTCCTTAAAAGATTGTATGTGTAATAAGGTTCAATGGCTGCCTGGCCATTGGGAAGAAGGAGGCGGATAACCGACGAAACTTAAAAAGTATTTATTAATAAGTAATTAATTACTTAGTAATTATTTATTAGTTTGGTTGAATCGCACTAGAGTTTGTTTTCCCTCTTGGTGTGGTTCGTTTGGGCAGGTGTGAATGTAGCAATCGCAGTCGAGTGCACACCAAAAGAAGACCTTGAAGAGGTGGTCTCGGTACGCTTTCAAATAAACCCTGGAGCAGTTCGTTTGTGGTGAGAACATGATCCGAACTAAAACAGACCCAACCGCAAAAAGTACTGCGCCTTTTTGGACTAATCCAGCTGCCGTAGTCCAATGCACTGTCACATCTTATGGGGTGTGGAGGAAAAATATTTGTTGACAGCGCTTTACCAACAGTTTTAAACAGAGAGAGAGAGAGGGAAAAACATTACCTGATGGATCGTTGGTAATATTTCCGGAAGATGACCATGTCACAGTTTAGCTAAATTAATTCACGCCTCCTCCTGAAATGGCGTGCGACTTCCCCGTTTGGAATGCATTAAAACATTGTTTTCCAGCCGCAGCCGCGCCTCATTCTCGATACAATCAGCCAGCACAGTCGTCCCTCCATAGTAAAAAGCATTGGCATTTTCCCGCACGTTAATTCTGACCAATCGAAAAGCAGTTTAGGAAATACGTTCAATAACATCTGGCCAATGAGTGATATGGATTTTGTCAGATGACTGCATTTTGGTTCTTTTTAACTGGTTCGGACTAAAGCAATGAGTGTGGTGTGAAAAGGACCCAAAAACGGCAGAAAAATGCTACAATGTATCATTTTTTTGCCCTTGGTCCGGACCAAATGAACCGAACCACAGATGTGAAAGCACCCTAAAAATGGCGCTTCCTTTGTTGTCATTCTCCTGGTTTGTGTACGCGCTAGTGTCTGTAAACCAATAGCATTCAGCTGCGTGTCTAGCTCCGCCTTTTGGTACCCTTTTGTTGTGCTAGGTACCCTTTGGAAAGGGTACCCAAAAAGTGGTACGGTACGGTTCGCTTTTAGGTACCTTTTGACAGTGAAAACAGACATAAAAGCGTACTGACCCATACCGCACTGTACCACTCAGTGGAAACGGGCCATAAGTGAACATACCTGTTTATCTAAACAATGCTAAAAAAATCTACGCTCTTTGTTGGAATGTACAGTAGGTCTTAGTTTTTGGTATTAAACCATATTAAACATATTATACATGATGAGTGACTGATATTTGTTGGCTTGCACTGAGTCACAGTTCTGACTTTCACTTTCAAACTGCTTGTTTGCTAGTTATTTTATATTCAAGATCTGAGGTGAACTATCTGCTGCTGCTTTCAGTATGGAAATAAATGTCAGGTAAAATGGTATTCAAACTCACATTGGTAGCATTTAACACTGAATTAAGCACAAAATCAGTACCCATTGTCATAGTAGTTTATGATGTAGTTCTGCCGCAATGTGTTGCAGAAATAGAATTTGTTTCTAAAATAGACATTTCAAGTGTTGCTGGATGGTTTGGACCAAAACTCCTTTTACCATGGAAAATATTCCTTTTAATGCTTGTCATTGTGTGGAGTTAGGACATGGTGTAGATACACGCTCATGCATAATATAAATCAGGCTTAAGTTTAAGCTTAAGTCACATTTGCAATGATGTGTTAAAATTAGGGTTGGGTGTATTGATTTTTTTTAGCAATTCCGATTCTGCTTATCGGATCTAGTACTTATCTTTTCCCAGTTCAATTTTTGGAGAGAGCAAATACTTGAAAAAATGTTTTTATATTTTACTCTTGCCACATTTATGCTATAACCAGTAGGCTGTAACTGTTAAAGGGATAGTTCACCCAAAAATGAAAATTTACTTACTATTTACTTTGCTGTGCGTTAAAAGACTCTTAACTGTCATTTCATTCATTCATTCATTTTCCTTCGGCTTAGTCCCTGACTGGGGTCGCCACAGCAGAATAAACCGCCAACTATTTCAGGTTATGTTTTACGCAGCGGATGCCCTTCCAGCCACAACCCAGTACTGGGAAACACCCAAACATTATAATTCACACACCCATACACTACGGTCAATTTTTTACGGTCAATTTTTTACGGTCAATTTTGAATTTTGTTAATTCAACTATAGCGCATGTCTTTGGACTGTGGGGGAAACCAGAGCACCCGGAGGAAACCCATGCCAACACGGGGAGAACACGCAAACTCCACACAGAAATGCCAACTGGCCCAGCCGGGACTCGAACCAGCGACTTTGCTGTGAGGCAACAGTGCTAACCACTGAGCCACAGTGCTGCCCAATATTGGCTTACCAAATTTGGGTAGAACCAATTCATCCAGCAAGTTGACAGTGCATGACATCACCAAGTTACATGCCCCAAAAACCATATCACACACCATGTCCAAAAAACCCATCTTCCTCTTTCTTCTGTAAAGACATCATGGACACTACAAAGCAGTACTGTCAGATTTTATTATTTTCGCATCGAGCCTGTCCTGTTTCAACCTCTTGCTTCTCTCCTCTATTGTGTTCCCATCCTGCTCTCTCTGTAATTCTCTCATCCCCTCCACTGCATTTTAATAAATGCTGCATGGCCTTCTCCCAGCTGAATGTTCTACAGTTCAGGACACCAGCGACGTCCTCTCTGACTCACGTTTGAAAGAGTTTTTTGCTTGTTAGAACATTGCTAATGGTTGTTTATTGCTCCTCCAAGATAGATTTGTATAATTACCGTAATCATGGCGCAATTTAATTAACTTCTTGTCCATTAGGCAGTCTATCCTGATACACAAAACCAGGACTGTGAGGTTTCTTTTTTTTGTTTATAATATGTCTGGTGCTTGTTTACTAGCTTTGCTAACTAAATAAACCACTGCTGCATAAAAACTGAAACATACTGTAATAATGTTAGATGGCCGCCTGGCCATCGGGAAGAAGGAGGTGGAGAACCGACGAAACTTAAAAAGTATTTATTTAATAAAAGGGAACCAAAACCAAAACCAAAACAATCAAAACATAACTGTCCAGGCCTGGACCTCTCTCAGCTTCCTCTGCCATCGTTCCTCCTCTTATAGTCCAGAGCTCCTTTCGTGGGATTCGAGGCCGGTGTGCGCCACAGGTGTATCCACTTACGCTTTATCATTCCGTACATCATATCATTCCGTTCCCATGGCTCTCGGCCCCGCCCCCTCACCACACCATTGGTACCCTTTAGGCAGTGGAAACGCAAGCCTGATAAAGGTGACCTGTATCGACCCGTACCTGTCAGTGGAAACGGGCCATTAGCATGTTTCTTAGCATTTGCTCTTCAGTGTTTGGACTCTCAGCAGTGAAAATTTAAACCACACTGAACTGAACTGAACTTAAACTCTAAAAACTGAACAGACACCATTCCAATTCACTATAATCTTCTATGTGAAGCTGCTTTGACACAATCTACATTGTAAAAGTGCTATAGAAATAAAGATGAATTGAATTGAATTAAATATCTTCAAACATATTATGATATTTTTATGCTTTAGAGGAGTCAAAAACTTACATACAGCACCCATGCCACCAGCCTTGCTCTCCAAAAGTGCAATGTGTATTAGACATTCAGTGAAGTGCGACTGAACTGTAATTGGTGAACATATTTCAGCATTCAAAAGCAGTTATAATGCTTGCTTGTGATTTGTGGTTATGCCTTATACTGTCGATCTGTGCATTATTTTATTTTTTCATTCATATACGTCTATAGTACTTGCAGAATCGGCATAAAGCATTAATATCAGCAGCACTCCAAAAAAGATGAGCTACTGAATAAATCCACCCCAAGGATTATGGTTTTCTGAACAGAGATTATTCTGACCCCACCAAAAAAACACCAACATTGGAGACCAAGAAAAACAACAACAAAAACGGCCTACAACCTTGAGGCTTATCTGTAGGGCACAATAATGATTAATACACTTTGTGGGGGTGATGGGAAAACAAACAGCAAACCAGATGGCACTGTGTCTTGTGTGCCACAAACTTATAGACATTTGAATAGGAACGACCTCGTTTTATGCCCATTCTGTCCTCGGTCGGGATTTAATTTGCCAGATTGAAGCTTATTTCGAAGTCTTCCTTTTGTTGGGGATGTAAAAAATACAATTTGAATGTTTACGGAGACTCTTAAGTATTAATAATATAAAAACAAAATGAATTGATTATATTTAATAATTATTTTATCCTGGCAACAACAGCAGTGGTTGAGATTAAAGCCACTCAAGACATTATTCTGCATAGTATTGGCATATTTCATACATAAATATATATATAAAAAAACATACTTAAAAAAAAAATGTCTCTTTAGGGGTTGGTTTAAGACACTAAAGTGGTTCAAATCTAGATGCTACTCAGAGCGTGAAAGGCACCCAGCCATTTTGGCACTAGTCCCACCGCTTAGCAACATGGCACAAAACGAGCCAATTTTGGGCAAGGACATCAGGCTTGTTTAACCTGTGGTGAGAGAGTGGATAATAGGAGAAAAAAAAATCTGATAATGGCTAGATGAAATGAAGCCAACTGATACTGAATTTCACATTTTACCTACTCGTCAGTGGTAGTTTTCTTCAGCCATCTCTAATAATATCATACTAGAGATTTCGAATATGAAGAGATTTCAGTATAAATATTGATAAAATGTGAAGTAAGAGTCATAAATATTTAGCATTTTATTAGCTGTAAATATATAATGTTTACTTTTTAGTAGGGATGTCCCCGACTAAAGATTTTCTTAGTCGATCGGTAGTCGTTCATTAGTCGACTAATCGCCTGTTTATTAAATAAATTCAGTTAGGCCTATTTAAGCAAATACGAGGGAAATGGTTTGAGTTTAAGAACTAAGAATGAATGTCATTTGTAATATTTTATATATATATATATATATATATATATATATAATTATTTTTTTACATTATACAGAAATACAATAATAATAATAATAAGCGTTAAAGTGCGACATTAATAAACCCTCTACTGCATATGGCAACAACGTCCAACAGTGGATCTAACTTAGAAATTTCTAATTTAGAACTTTCCTTATAATTAATAATTTTGTTGCTTGAAATGTTGTCTGTTTTGATTTAATTGGTGTTGCAGTATTATAAGCGTTAACACAGAACTTATAAATGACACCTTATACATACTTTCCAACGACTGATATTCCAACAACAGCTTTCATTTATTCCATTCTTTTTTGCTGAATATTATTGAAAACAAACATAATATTGTATTATCATGTATACAACATACAGTAGGTATAAATATTTCCTTCAGGAAATATTATAACAAAAAATAAGTCTATTATATCCAGATGCATCAGAATAATGTAACTACTAGCTAACAGTGTTTACTGTACTACACCTGTCTTATCTGCCTCTGAGCTAACTTACCTGAACTTTCTCCATCAAATGTCAAATCTGCATCATTCTCATGGTCACTAAAACCCATCTCATCCTCACTTTCATCTGCAGGAAGAGCCAGTTCTGTGCATTTCTTCTTTCACTTACCATAGAACATGGTGGTCCTCACTAATACACTGTTCCAGTCTGTCTGAAATCGCGCCACAGAAAAACACTGCACATCATGTGACTTAACCAAAGCACATCATTGGCTAAACTAAGATCTTCTCTTTCCATCAAATTTTTTTTAACATTGGTCTTAAAGAAACAGCGGCAGGGAAATGGACATAAAGAGCATGTCGTCCATCGCCGATGGCAAATAGACAGCACGATGCTGAGCCACTGTGCTGCCCAATTTCATCTGACATTCACTCCAAAACTTTTTTTTTCAATGACAGCTCTGGTGTCACATATAAATGATTTATAGTACTTGTTAATGGTTCATTTAGTATAATGGCCAATTTTATTGATATAGCAGAAAGGTTGCAGCACTTTGACAGCACAGACGTTTCTCAATATCTGGAAGAGCTCTGAAATGTTCAGATGTCAACTGGCTTTCTCTCATTTATCTTTCCTGTTCATTTGCATAATTCTAATTAGTCAGTCCTCGGAAAGATCCATTTGCTGTTTCTGGGACCAAAACGCTGAAAGTGGCCTGCCGTTTCACAGAACTAATCGCCCCTGACAAATTACTTTGGTCTGGCTGAGAATTGGCGTCTTTAAGCTGCGGATTTCGAGTTGGGTTCTCATAAATTTATTGTATGAGCTGCTTTGTCAGGACAAATACAGTGTGACAGATTGAACTGCATCCTGTGAGGTGAATGCACTTGAAGATGACAGGGATGTGAAAAAATTAGTGCTGCTGGGAAAGAAGACAACAGAGATGCGATCACACTAGCTATGTTTCCATCCACCTATTTTTATGCGCATTTTGGATATGCGCATAAAATAACGGTTGATGAAAATGCCAAGATGCGCATGAATTTTGAAAATGCGCATAACCAAGTACCTTTTTATTCGATAAGAAAAAATGCGCATAAACTACGGTGGAAACACTTTTACCGAACAAATTCCAGTATGCGCATTAAAAAAAGTCACGTGATTTTATTATAAGAGATCATGTGGTGATAAAAAATGTGTGTGAATGGACAAACAAGCAGGCCAACCACACTGTAAATCATATGAAATGCTGTTTTGTTCATTATAAAATGCCTTAACCATTTCAGTATTAGTGGTATTATATTATATTATTAATTACCTCCAGAATAGTAAAGAGCATCTGCACGCCGCGTCTCATGTCTTCCAACGGCATCATGTGTTCATTGTGTGTCGGCATTGTCTTCTGAGGCGCAAGTCAATTATTAAATAAATAAAGATTCACACAGCTTCTCCTACCGCAGCAAATTCTGTTTTTACTGTTGATATTTGGTGCCAGTTAATCAGGAAGTGACGATTTTGTTCTCTTTGACTCATCGGATGGAAACAGTTTTGCGCATAAATTGAATTCGCATCTTTGGATGGAAAATAGCTACTGTTGTCTACAGTGGACAATTTACCCCCAGTTTTAGTTTAGCCTTGGTTGAAATTTAGAGAGCACATGTAGAGAACACCCTCAAACCAGCACTTGTTTTACATGTTTTTTTTAATAACTGTTCATGCAGTTGTTGTATGGCCCATTTATTGTAATATGTGAACAGGGCTGATTTTGGTTCAGGACAGGTTTAGTGGTTTTGGGAAGCTGAAGAGTTGATTTAGATAAGGGATAATTTAGTGGTATGGGTAGGTTTAAGCGTGGGTCAAAGGGATTGTTCACCCAAAATCATTCATCATTTTAAAAGTGTTCCAGACTTATGCTTCATTTTGCTGTTCAACACAAATGAAAACAAATGTTGGAAACTATTGACATCCATAGTAGGAAAAGCAAATACTATGGAAAGTCAGTGGTTACAGCTTTCTAACATTCCTCAATATATCTTCTTTTTGTGTTCAGCAGAATATTAAAATAAAACTCAAACTGATTTGGAATGATTTTTTGGGCCAACTATCCATTTAAGTTGTCAACAGGGTAACTACTGTACATACCTACTTACTCCCAGGGCCGTTTATATCAAAGTTGATATTTAACTGCACCATATTGGTGTTTCGTAACATCTAGTTTTTATCAGAATCAGAAAGAGCTTTATTGCCAGGTATGTTCACACATACGAGGAATTTGTTTTTGTGACAGAGCTTCTGCAGTGCAACAGAATTACAGAGACAGGACAAAAAACAGAAAATAAATATATTTTAAAAATAGAAGTAGTAACTGCAAATATACAAATTGACAAGGTATGTACAGGTATATTACTATATACAACGTTATCTGTGCAGCTGTTATTTGCAAATTAGCATGTAAAGTATGTTGTTAAATAAATAAGTGTATATGTGTATAAAACGTAGTGATGTTTGTTTCACAATTACTATCATAAATGTTCATGAGATGGATTGCCTGAGGGAAGAAAGCACAGTGCTCTGTAGCGTCGACCAGAAGGTAAACGTTCAAAGAGGCAGTGTGCTGGATGTGAGGGGTCCAGAGTGATTTTGGCAGCCCTTCTGCTCGCTCTGGAAAAGTACAGTTCTTGGAGAGTAGGGAGGGTTGTACCAGTGATTTGCTCAGCAGTCTGAACTAATCGACTATTCGTATTATGAGGTGAGTTGTTAGCCCAATGCTCAACCCCCAATCTGGAGGACCAGGACATACACTACGGATAATTTAGCTTACCCAATTCACCTTGGACTGTGGGGGAAACCGGAGCACCCGGAGGAAACCCACGCCAACACGGGGAGAACATGCAAACTTACCACAGAAATGCCAACTGACCCAGCCAGGGCTCGAACCAGCGACCTTCTTGCTGTGAGGTGACAGCGCTACCCACTGCGCCACCGTGTCGCCCAACTACTGTACATACTGTATGTAATAAAAAATAATGTATTTATTTATTTATTTGTTTTTGCAGTGTTTCCATGGAATAACCATATTTGGTTTCCAAGGAACCTTTCAGTGTTCAATTCTTCCACTATATAGTTTTATCACTCTAAAGAACTTTCCACAGATGTTAAAGGTTCCATCAATACCAAGAAAGCCAATACCAATACCATCAATACCAATAAGGAATCTTCATTTCTAAGAGTGTTTATGTAGTTAAAGCAATACTATTTTTTTCCAAAAGAGCAAATGGCACTCTGTGACAGCAAACAGGTACAGTATGTGTTCTTAAGCAGTGAGTCAGTAGTGAGTAATGCAGAATACTGACGAAGGAAAAAAAAAAACTTGCAGACTTTACTGTGACTTTCATTCATTCTTCTCCTGCATAATATGAGTGCAGAAAAACAGGAATTAGGTAAAAACTTAATTGCACTTCACACCAGAGTTAGACGAGCACAACCCATCAATGATGCTGTTGAATATTTGATGAAGCTCTGATGTAGTCTTGTAAACTTTAGGGGAAAAACCTTCCTCTGTTTGTGCTACACTGGCTATGTTTTTATACCATTACTTGAATTAGTATTAATTCAATTCATTTTTATTTCTATAGCACTTTTACAATGTAGATTGTGTCAAAGCAGCTTAACATAGAAGTTCTAGTAAATTGAAACTGTCAGTCCAGTTTTCAGAGTTGAAGTTCAGTTTAGTTCAGTGTAATGTAAATGTCACTGCTGAAATCCAAACACTGAAGGGCAAATCCATCGATGCGCAGCTCCACAAGTCCCAAAACCAAGCAAGCCAGTGGCGAGGAACAAAACTTCACCAATTGACGAAAGTGAAAAAAAAAAAAATCGAGTGAGAAACCAAGCTCAGTTGGGCACAACTATTTCTCCTCTGGCCAAACTTCTTGTGCAGAGCTGCAGTCTAGGCGCCGGAGGCTGGAGAACGCTGGACGTCCATCGTGGAGAAGCTGCAGGTGTGAGTAGGTCACCGGCGGGCGTTCAGGCTGGCCCACGGGATCAATGCGGACACTTGTCTGTCACTGGAGTCTTTCAGGAATGCTCTCCACTCTTCCACGACCACCATAGCAAACTAACTCCTTGAATATGGTGCTGCCCAGCTGAGCCGGAGACATGCTGACGACAACACCAGCTGACTGCAGAGCGGCAATGAGAAATGCTTACAAAAATTTGGCTTTTGTTTTCTTCTCCTTTTTTTGAAAATGTCCAAGGAAAGTCCACTGACGAGTTGCTGCCATTCATCCCTGGACAACCACAACCATATTAAAGCCCTGGCTGTTCATGTAATTCACTATTTTGTTGTGGCCTATTGGTTGTAGGAACAATTGGGACCTAATGGTTAGGGAGTCAGAATGCAAAGCTCACAAGTTCAATTCCCAGTACCATCAAGAATTGAAGGTGAGGATAGTGAATGAACGGCATTCTCTCCCAACTTGAGCAAGGCTATATGCATGGCAAGTGTTTTTCAGCCACCGATAAACTTCTGGTGAAAGGTTTATGTGACTCTTTTCAATTTAGTTTCTTTTACAGCATCGAAAAGTGAAAGTATGTGATGTGGCCAAGTATGGTGATGCATACTCGGAATTTGTGCTCTGCATTTAACCTATGCAAGTACACACACACAGCAGTGAACACACACTAACATTAACCATTTAACCGCCATCAGGAGAAACAAGCGAGCATAGAATCTCTATTGAAAATACTGGAAAAAAATTGGAACAATGGAATGGCACCTAGACTGCAGCTCTGCACAAGAAGTTTGGCCAGAGGAGAAATGGTCGTGAGCCTGGGTTCTCTCGAGGTTTTTTTTCCTTCACTTTTGTCAATTGGTGAAGTTTGTTCCTCGCCACTGTTGCCACTGGCTTGCTTGGTTGGGATTTGTGGAGCTGCGCATTGATGGATTTGCTCTTCAGTGTTTGGACATTCAGCAGTGAAATTTAAACCACACTGAACTGAACTAAACTGAACTTCAACTCTGAAAACTGGACTGACACAGTTTCAATTTACTAGAACTTCTATGTCAAGCTGCTTCGACACAATCTACATTGTAAAAAGTGCTACAGAAATAAACATGAATTGAATCTAAATTTAATGCAGTGCTTCTTGTCCAGCGTGAGACCCACTTTATATTGTATTTCAATTATGCAGTGAAGATCACTGATTTGAAACAAACGCAGTGGTTTTAAAATGGCATGACAGTTCACCGTAAGCACCTGAGCTGGTTAATTCAAAATGAAAAGTCCCTGTGCATAAAGTATACCCCATTGTCCCCCAGGTGAAAAAATGGCTGCCCACTGGTCTATTCTTACCTGGTGTGCTTGTGTGTGTCTATATGTACTCACTTCTCACTCATAATGTCACTTGGATGGGTCAAATACTAAGGACCAATTTAGAACATGAGTAAAACCACAGTTCACAAGATTCACTTCACATTAATTAATCTCAAAATGTTTTTCTTTTTCCACATACAGGTCACCATCCTTATTGTTCTGGCCTTAGCCTTTCTGGCCTGCATAGTGTTCCTGGTGGTGTACAAAGCCTTCACCTATGACCACACCTGCCCTGACGGCTTTGTGTATAAGGTAAGCGGAAGATCACAATACTCATGTTCATCTTTAAATTAATTACTTCTATGTGGCATTTATCCATAAACATGCTGCTGCTGCTTTTGCTCTGACACATTAAATGTTACGTAAATCATGTTAACTGACATTTAAATCTTACAATTACTCAGATCAGACATATTGCCAGTTAGAAAGCTACTGTACCTGTTGAACAACTGAAATGCCATAGTTGCGCACACACACACACACACACACATATTGGTACTGGTGGTTTAAAGGGACTCTCTATAGGCGTAATGTATTTTATACAGAAAAACACTTAATATATGACCCTACACCATCCTTACCTCTAAACCCAACCCTCACAGGAAACCTGTGGCAAGATTTAAATGTCAAAAGACACCATTAATTAAGATTTTGAAGTGTTTTGAGTTACAAGTACTCTTAAACCACCATAATAAGAGTACAACTATGAACTGTCCTTGTAAACCACCAAAACCAGTACACACACACACACTTCTACCAGAGTACCACATGAGTTCTCTCCTACCATATCTACTAGTGATGTTTGATTCAACCTTTGCAGAGAAAAACTTTCAAATCTACTGTTAGAACAGAACAGAAGTTTCACACAAGATCTGACTGTTGGACAACATTGGTACACTATGTTGGTTTGAATTTGTTTTGGAGCATGTCACAAAAATAAACCAATAATAAAAGTGTACTTGACACACATACAGCGGAGAAAATAAGTATTGAACATGTCACAATTTTTCTCAGAAAACATATTTCTAAAGGTGCTGTTGACTTGAAATTTTCACCGTATGTTGGTAACTAAAAAAACTAAACAAATTAGTTTACAAATTAAGTTATGCGTAATAAAAAGTATTGAACACATGAAGAAAGGGAGGTGTAGAAAGCAGTGAAAGCCCAGACAGCAGCTGAAATCTCTTCAGTAGTTCTTCAGCAACCCTCCTCAGCAATCCTCCTGCCCTTCCTCAGTGTAAATTAATATTAGCTGCTTCAGTCCAACATCTTCATTACCAGGATGATGAAGATGAAACCAGGCTGGACATTTCAGCAAGACAATGATCCAAAACACAGCCAAGAAAACTCTCAAATGCTTTCAGAGAAAGAAAATAAAGCTGTAGAATGGCCCAGCCAATCACATCGAATCCAATAGAAAATACAAATTAAAGATCAGATTTGATAGACGAGACCCACAGAACCATTAAGATTTTTACACTCTGTTGAAGTCTGTGAAAAACTCACACCTGAGCAATTCATGTGACTTCATTCTCCATATGAGAGGTGTCTTTAAGCTGCCATCACCAAAAAAACCTTTTATATAAAGTATTAAACACGTTTCAGTAGTTCAGAACTTTCTCCTTGTGTCATTTCATTTCATTTACCCATTTTTCAGATTTTTTTGTTTTGTTTTATTTTTATGTTTGTATTGTTTGGGTTTTTACAAAAATCTGGTTCAATTCCAAGTCAACAGCTCCTTTAGAAATATTATTCCCAGGAAAAAACATGACGTGTTCAATACTTAATATCCCCGCTGTACATGGGAAGTCACATAGGGTCTAAAGAATGCTTACAATTATTTTATTTTTTTTACATTAAACAATTCAATTGAAACACTGACTGATTATGTAATTAGACCAAATACCTCAAATTATAGGTACATTTTATACAGTTACTGTTTTGAATCAGGGTAAGGCAAGAAGAAAGTAATTTTTCAACCCCAAAAATGTTACATACTGCAGGTTTAAATAATGAGCTCATTAATAAAGACAGTGACAGAATTATAACAAAGAATATGCTACACCTTTATCATGTTGATGCATTGAATACAGTAATACTGCTTCAGAGTTTCCTCTTCTAAAAAACAACCAAACAGGTTGTTCTAAAGTTAAACGCATAGTTACGTTCTAAAGTTAAACGCCCTCTGGTAGATGTAAAAAATAATGAGCGTTGCATGTGTCGTCATGAAATGGCATATAACCAGAGTAACCAAACATGATGCAGGATCATTTAAATTTAGTGTGTAGATTATGTATAGTTAAAGGCAAAATTGTTAGCCCTCCTGTGAAATTTAAATTATTTTCCATATATTTCCAAAGTAAAAAAAAAAAGAAGCACTTTAAGCTGAATACCAGTATCTTGCAACATAAACTAGTAAAATATTATGCACAGTCATCTTGGCAAAGACAAAATAAATTAGTTAATAAAACTATCAGTGTTGGGGAAAGATACTTTTAATAGTAGTGCATTACAATATTGAGTTACTCCCCAAAAAAGTAACTAGTTGCATTACTTTTTATAATAAGTATTTATTTTTTATAATAAGTAATGTGTTACGTAACTTTTGAGTTACTTTTGCATTACTTTTTCTTACCTGGCTGAGGCTTGATCTCTTTCAGAACTTGCAGGGTTTTGATTTGTTCTTTTAACACACAAAAAAAACAACGCTGTCCCACGGCAATTTGTAACTTTTTGATTTAGTGGCTAATTCGTATGAGTTCGTACAATCTAATTCTTATAATTTAGTACAATTTGCTCATCCCCCAATCACGGTTGGGATTAGGGGCGGGGTTGGGTGCCACGCCTCCTTTTAAAATTCGAACATTTTCATACGACTGAACTCGAATTAGCCACTAAACTGACAAAACGTAAAATACTTACGCTTCTTTGTGAGATCAGGCTGAAAAAAACCACAAAGTTATCATTTAGGATAGTTATCTTTGGAGAACTTTTTGACCCCCAGAGCTATACATGCCATATATCTTGGTTTCTGTCTGTACCCGCAGGGAGCGCATTCTCTCATTGACTGCGTGATTCAACATGACTGTGTTAATTTTAATTCAGCAATTTATTTTTTAAAAGCTAATTAATTAAACTTAAAAGTAACTCGTATTACATTTTTTTTAAAAGTAACTCAAATATTATTATTTCATTTTTAAAAGTAATGCGTTACTTTACTCGTTACTTTAAAAAGTTTTATTATTACGTAACTCGCGTTACTTGTAATGCGTTACCCCCACCACTGAAAACTATTATATTTTAAAATGTGTTGATAAAAATCTCACCATTTCAAAAGAATTCAAATTTAGGAGGGCTAATAATTTTTCCACCAACTTTAGATAGTCACCTACTCACTATTTTTTACTGTTTCAAATCCACACAACTTATGTTTACATTTATGTATTTTGATGGAGTTTTAGAACATAGAATTTTACCATTGCTTGTGTTCTCTGAGATTAAACCCAGGACTGTTGAGCTAGTACAACACAACTCTATACCAGTCGAGCTACACAATTCACAAATGTTAGCATTACTGGTGGCAAATGGCCCAATTTTATTACTATATTGTCATTTCACTACATGTGTGAACATAAAGTGGAATGAAATGCCGTGTCTCACAGGAGTACCATCGTGATATATAAATAAACATAATCATAAATATGAACTCAACACTTGACATAAGAAGCTATTTTAATCAAATTAAATCTAAATAATCTAACTATACTAACTATATATTCTAAATACTTAACTATACATGTCACGATCACCAGCGATCTAACTCTAGATCGCTGGAGAACATTCACTTTCACTTGGACCATATAAATTGCACACACACTTACAGACATTGCTGAGTCTTGTTTGGTTTACACCCTGTAACATTTCTAAGCGTTTCCTGTGTCTAGTCTGATGACACTTCCGGATTTCTCTGTATGCATCTGTTTGTCCCTGTTTTGACCATTGCCTGCCTGACTACTGTTCTTAATAAACTGCTTGTGGATCCTCAACTCCGTTATCCAGCACCCTTGTGTTACAAAAACGTTATATTTAAGCATTCTCAGGTCAAAGACAGGCAGCAGGCAGGATAAACAATAAAACAAGGCAAGGGTCGAACACAGATAGACTAGACACAGGAAACGCTTAGAAATGTTACTGGGTGTAAACCAAACAAGACTCAGCAATGTCTGTGAGTGTACGTGCTGTTTATATGGTCCAAGTGAAAGTGAATGTTCTCCAGCGATCGTGACAGTACACACAAACTAAGACAGACTATACAAGTACTTTTACACAAGACAGAACAGAAGAATCGTTATGGGTCACATAATGCTGGGTTCCACATAATTCCTTCATGTTGTTCCAACACAAATCGATTAAGTTAACATTTTTACAAATTTAAGTGGATTGAACATAAAACAATTAAGTTGTGCCTAAAAAGCTCAAGAATTTTGTTGATTCAGCTCTTTTTACTTAAGTAGTTTGAACAAGCAGCAAAAATAATTGTTTGAAGGAAGGAGGACATGTTGGCTTCAGAATGAAAACTGACATCGGTATGTAATTTCCACCTTTCCCAACAGCACAAACGCTGCATCCCTGCCTCGCTGGAGGCCTATTACACTGCCCAGGACGGCAACAGCCGTGGGCGCTTTTACACCGTCATCAGCCACTACAGCATGGCCAAGCAGACCACCTCGCGCTCACTTTCCCCTTGGCTCCCGGCTGGAAGTGCCCAACATGACGTCAAGCCCCCCAACACAGACAGCCAATGAGAATCTGCCGCTTTCTAAAGGGTTTTCATCACATCCAACTCAGTCCCCTAATTCCCCAACATTTCATTTGTTTCTTTTACGTCTGACGTTTACGTTTTTAGCTTTGTAGTTTTAATCTTTCATTCCTATTTATTTTCGTTGTACATTTTATTTCCTATTTATTATTCAGCTATTGTTTGTACAAAGGCATGACTCTGCAATCTTGTCAAGCGGTTTCCCCCACAATGTCTGTGAGTGTCAATGACCCATTATGGATTCAGAAATACCCCATAAGCCCTTTAGTAGTTAGGTTACAGCGATCTTGAAAGGCATGATAAAACAATGGGAGTTTTGTGCATTTATTTCTGAAACAGAAGAAAATTAGATGCTCTCATGTTAGATTATCAAAACCGAAACTTTACTCGTTAGCTTCGTTTTTATGTACGACCTATTACAACATATTAAGAAAAATAAGGTTATAGGCCAACACTGAAGTGGCAAAAAAACATATTCTACATGTACAGAATGAAATGGTTCCTACTTTGAACCTCAATGTAAATAACTCATGAGAGCAATTACCCATGGTGTGTTTCTCCGTCTTGACCCGTTGTCGCATTCACACTGTTTCTCAATGGATGGAGGTGTTTAGAGCTTCGCGACTCGCTTTAGCTGGTGTTTACGCTTGCATTTAACCAGGGCCCGAACCTTGGACTCTTTTGAGATGATCTGGTGAAATGTTTCATCCGAATTCCTGCCAAAGCTTGATTTATTTCCTTGCTCTGTTTGGTCACAGGTCTGCTGTTTTTCCATTTTTATATTTGTTGTCAGAAAATGGAACTTTGCAATCTTGTGGTGTCATTAGTTGAGATGTAGCAAAGCCTTGAGTATTTTCCAATTGTGTATTCTTTAGGTTCAAAATAATAAAAATATACAAGGTGTTTAATCGTTGTGTTGTGTTATTTGGTTGAGTACTTTGTGTGTTTGTGTGTGTTGCTGGTATTCACTAAATTATGGGGACCAAATGTCAAACTGTGTTGGGTGTCCCATACTCAGAATTTAGGCTCTGCATTTAACCCATCCAAGAGCACACGCCGTAGTAAACACAGTAGGACTAGTCTTAAGTCTTGTCTCTGAAATGGGATGTAATATTATGTTTAAAAAAAGTATTTAATAGGCCACTTAATTAAAAGAGTAAAAACATCTACAAACTAAGAATACTTATATTTAATGCATACATATACATTTAATATGTCAGTGAACAAGTATAGGCCACATATACGAAGATTTCTGTCAGTATACGTCAAGTATAATTAAGTGCAATTTTAAGTATGTTTCTAAGAAAGACCTAAAGTAGATTTCATGGACGTATACCTTCTAGTACAACCCCAAATCAGAAAAAGTGTGAACAGTATGGAAAACACAAATAAAAAAGAAAGTAGTAATTTCCAAATAGAGATGCAGATAATATGAACACAAAATATTTAATGTTTTGTCTGGTCAGCTTCATTTCATTTGTAAATATACATCCTTTCCTGTCATTCAGACCTGCAACACATCCCAAAAAAAGTTGGGACAGGAACAATTTAGGGCTCATAATCAGGTTAATTGGTTAAATAATGATGTGATTTGAAACAGGCGATGTTAACAGGTGATTCTAATTATGATTTGGTACAAAAGCAGCATCCAAGAAAGGTCTAGTCTTTAGGGCCAAAGATGGGCCGAGGATCACCAGTTTGTCAACAAATATGTGAGAAAATTATTGAAATGTTTAAAAACAATGGTTCTCAAAGATAGGAAGACATTTGGATATTTCACATTCAACAGTGCAACATCATTAAAAGATTCAAGGAATGTGGAGGAATTTTAGTGCGTAAAGGACAAGGCTGCAAGCCTAAGCTGAACAACCGTGATCTCCAAACCCTCAGGCGGCACTGCATCAAGAATCGTTATTCATCTACAAGCGATATCACCACATGGGCTCAGGACTACTTTGGCAAACCTTTGTCAACTACCACAATGCATAGTTACATCCACAAATGCCAGTTAAAACTGTACTGTGCCGAAAGGAAGCCTTATGTTAACAGTGTCCAGAAGCGCCGTCAACTTCTCTGGGCTCGGAGGCATCTGGGATGGACCATCACACAGTGAAAACGTGTACTGTGGTCAGTATTTCAGGTATTTTTTTGGGAGAAATGGACCCTGTGTGCTCCAGACCAAAGAAAAGGATCATCCAGACTGTTTCCAGCAACAAGTCCAAAAGCCAGGGTCTGTCATGGTATGAGGTTATTATGCACATTAATGCTGAAAAGTACATGGAGATTTTGGAGCACAATATGCTGCCTTCTTTTCCAGGGACGCCCATGCATATTTCAACAAGACAATGCAAAACCACATTGTGTACACATTACAAAGTCCTGGCTGTGGAGAAAAAGGATATAGGTACTTGACTGGCCTGTCCGCTGTCCAGACCTGTCTCCAATAGAGAATGTGTGGCGCATTTTGAAGTGCAAAATGTGACAATGAAGACCCCGTACTGTTGTATGAATGGGACAAAATTACACCTAAAATACTTAATTACTTGGTGTCTTCAGTCTCTAAACGTCTTTTAAGTGTTGTGAAAAGGAATGGCTACATTCCAAAGCGGTAAATGTTTTACTGTTCCAACCTTTTTTGAAATGTGTTGCGAGAACCAAAACTGGCATGTGTTTATTTTGAAACAAAACAATTATGAGGAACACATTAAATAATGTTTGTTGTATTGTCTGCAATGAAATACAAGTCAAAGTAAATTTAGAAATCACTATTTGTGTTTTCCATACTATCCCAAGTTTTTCTCATTTAGGGTTGTAAAAGTATTGTGTAAGAATAACACTTATTATTCATAACATTACCTATTACAAACTTACATTTTAGAATGCAGAATGTTTTATTTTTGAGTAGCCTAGTAGGACTTCTGTGCAATAGAGTTGTCTGTCATATCTGGTAACTGGGTAATTTGTTAAATATAATGGCAACCCCATAAACTATTTCAGAAATACAACACTTATCTGCTTAAAAGCATGCTGAATGACTTGACAAATCTGCCAGAAGTCATTCTGCTGACTCAGGAGTCCACTGTTTTGTGTCTCATGGGTGTGCTAGAGTCTTGTATGAGTGAAGCACAGCAGTTGCGCATTAGACTGACAGCTGGTTTATTTCTGCTTGGGTAATTAGCAGGCCTGTTGATCTCGTCTGTTCATCGCTCTCCTCCGTTTCACATGCTCTCCTGCTGAGAAGACTGAATGTCAAGATACCTACTGAAATCAACCGCCATGGACAACTGCTCTATAATCAATGGACTACAGTACACATACTTGAGGAGAATGAAGAGCATTTAAAACGTTTTATGTAAGTAATGTGCATTGAGATAAGTAATATAAAAATAAATGTTGTCATCTAATAGAAAATGTTTATATTATTTTAAGTTAAGGTTGTCCCTTTTTCCTCTATCCACTTGAAATTGTCCTGTATTAGAAATGTAGGGCGGTGCATGATTTCGTCCTTTGGGAACCTATTGGATTGTTGGAAGATTGGCGGAATATTGACCAACAAAATGGAGGAATATTCACGAATGGATGAAGGCAGGGCAAAAACAAGACACGCACTGATGGCCCCGCCCTAAAGGCATTCCATGTGACCAGAAGTGAAGAAAAGTCGTTTCGAGGGGAGGTTATGATATTTAATTACATATTTTGAGGGCAAATACATTTTTACAAAATAATGAAGTGTCATATTTTGGTTTTGGGGGTCTCCAACTACAGGCTGATATGCATGCAAGGTCAAAAAACACTTTCATTGTCTTATAATATGCATTTATTTTTACCTAATTATCCCAACGACTCCCATATGATTTGTTCAGCGATTCACTTGTTCCCAAAACCTTCCTTTGCATGAGGCTAATCTGTGCTGATTGGTCCGATGACCCAGTCTGTTGTGATTGGTCGACTGGGTTCACCGCGAGACAGAGAAAAACGCCCACCACGATTATGAAGTAGCCAGAGTACAGAGTATATGTGTGAGCCCAAAGCAGGAGTGCATTAAAGCAATGCAGTTAAACACCAGCATATACTCTATTCTTAACCATATTCTATCCATAACCCCAGGTAATGACAATGATACACATTCAGTATTAGTCTACACAGTGGCAAAAGTTTAACTATTTTGAAAATTGACTGTGCCGCGGGTGTGAGGAACAGCTGATGGTGGCCATAACAACGACAGAGGATCGCGAGCTCACAAACACATTTAAATCGGAAAAGGAAGAAGCATGCGTCGCGTTTTTAATGTTTGGCAATGATATGTGAATAGCCCCATAAAGATTTAACCTGAGAGATACAGTACAAGCATTCATCTGTAATAGATAAGTGATTAAAAGCCGCGCAGAGTGATTACAAGTTACAACACATGATCCCCTGCACTCCACTAATGTTTGAAGGGAAGGGAAGGGTGCTTTCACGTTTTACCGGATCCGGCACTTCATATTTGGCGATGTGTCATGTCGACGTCAATACGAGCAGGTAAAAGATCAGAATTAAAACTGAATTATTCATTTATTCATCAACTCTGAGTCGACTCTTTCCTTGAAGAATCAATAGTTTTAAACATGGTGCACTTTCAGGTTTAAACCTCAGCTGGATGTTTTCATTCACTTAGAGCTGTGTTACACACTGCATGGAAGGTCATTTTCAAAAACCCATAATAGGGGCTCTTTAAATGTTTTGCGAGCTTGTGTGGTAAAATCCAAAAGCATGACCAAGTATGAACAATGCAGTAACTTTGATAAATGAATTTTGAAAACACTCAAACTTCAGCGGAATGTAGCAACAACTTTGCGCTGAATATTGTATGTTTTATAAACCGTGACATTAACATGCATTTGACTAAAATTCCAGAATTGTCAGCAAGCTGATTATATAGAGATGTGAGTGTTCAAATGACTCATTCCAGAATTG
>CAIGQV010018552.1:1410820-1428693 GCA_903798115.1 Danio jaintianensis | reverse complement strand
TCCTACTCATCTTGTCCTGTCTGCAATACCTCCCAGTAACGTGACAGCACTTGAACCAGTAACAAATCGTACAGGACTGATAAACAACATCCAATTAAAAAAAAAAAAAAAAACATTCAGAGATCCATGCATGTAAAGAACTTCTCCATAATGTAATACTCATAGAAGAGTACTTTCAACTAAACGTTTTCGAGCTGCAAAGACAAAAATGAACAAAAGATAATGAAGTTGATAAATAATAAACATAATTTAACATGACTCTTGCCACGTTTTGTGTTTTGTTCTGATTGTTCTGTTTTTTCACTGGGATTTTACACTCATGGGACGTACATGAGAAAGAGGGAAAACAATGATTTTTGAGGCTTACGTTGTGTCATTTCCATGCATCGGTCCATTTATCGGTCCATTTATTGTAAGCTTGAATCAATCTGATTGGATTATTACTGATTACAAATGAGCAGCCAGTCGTGCTCAATCATATCACGTGCTCCTCTTGAAATTAGTTTATGAAACTTCACTTAAAGAGCTAGTTCACGCAAAACATCATCATTTACTCACCCTTTACTTCTTCTAAACCTGTCTTCCATTGAACACAAAAGAAGTTATTTTGGGAAAAACCTGCATTGACTTCCATAGTAGGAAAAACAAATACCCTGAAAGTCGACGGTTACAGGTTTTCAGCTTTGTTCAAATGATCTTCTTTAGTGTTAAACAGAAGAAAGAACCACCTGAGGGTGAGTACATTTTCGTTTTTGGGTGAACTATCCTCTTAGCCAGCATCAGGACGTGGACCTACTGGGGCGCTGTTTTTGCACATGTCAGTGTTTACGAATAGATTACATCAAAAAGAACACGAGTAATCTTGACAAACTATACATCAGTCTAAAGTTACGACCCCAAGCAGCCATTGTAGCTAGTTGTTTTTCAATGGGAAGCTTATAAAGAATGTATGTGCTTAGTTTGTGTAAGTTGTACAGAAAACGCTTATTGGATATGGAGTACATATCATTGGAATAACAAGACGCACACTCATTCATTGCTGTACATCACAGTTTATTTTGAAAGGTAAGAGTCCTCAGAACAACATACCATCGATCACATTTAGTCCACCGACACAATAGTGTTGAATTATCGATGGTTATTCATTTGTTTACGTCTTCTTCCGGAGACCTGTTGTTTACATTGTTTACTTTGTTACTTACACGCGAAAACAGCGTCTTTGTAGTAAAAAGCAAGATGATTTCATAGCTTCATAGATCATTTCATTGTTTCATTTCAATAGACCCTTTTCACATGACGTCACGTGGTGTCCGGTTATCATTACTTCCGCCTACACACAAATACCCATAGAGAACTCACCCAGTCAGCTGTATATTTACTACAGATACCGTTAGACTGTGACTACGGCTGTTTTTTGTTGTCTGCATTCAAGGTGAGACATTTAAAAAATTTCAGCTTGAACCAAGAAAACTTGGACTTTAAACAGAGTCTATTGCTTTGTGTTGCTGTCTTTACTGCAGAGGAAGCTGGTATGTACTTGTCAGTATTTGTCAAATAAAGATTTCAGATGTTTACACGGGTGCTCAACATTTTTTTATGTCAGATTTATTTTTATTATTTTTTTGTGTTCTGAAGAATAAGTAATAAATAAATCTGTGGGTGTTTTACTGTGGTTGTTTACAGTGGACACATTCATATTATTCACATTCTCAGATCTGTGATTTTTTTTTTTATATATATAGGTATTTTGTTCATGAACATAAAACATTTATGTCTATTTAACATTCAAATTAAATGAATTAGAATAACAATGTTGTATGTAGCTCTTACTAACGAAATCATTATAAAAATGTACAATTGCAAAAATAACACCAAGCAGACTGCATTTGAATTCAGTATTATTCAATTATTCGATTGTGGGTTTATTTGTAACATTATTAATTAAAAGGTAGTACAGATATCAAATTAAATCCACCAAAAAGGTGGTGGTAGGACATAATTCATTCAAATGGAGAAACTGAACAAAACATTAATAGATCAGTAAATAATAAATGAAATAGTATGGTAAATAGTAAATGAAACTGGTTGCATTTATAGACGACATACCAGGTAATATAAGATTTAATAAAGAATTATACTCATGCTGGAACATTTACATATAACAGATAATATAAATTTATATTCAGAGCAGCATTAAAGTAAAAATAAATCCATTATTGAGGAAATAAACTTAATAAGTGAAAAGGTTGCAAACATATGCTTTCCTAAACAATAGCTTATTCCTATTCTTAATAACTTAAAAAATAATTTTCAAACTCAGAAAGCAGTTCAGTGTTGAAAGAGAAACATTTGAACACATGTCTAATACCAATAATAGTCCTAAATCAGATCGTGCAATGTTAATATTTTTATTTGTAAATTTTACAGAGAAGTCTCCCATTCATTCAAAGGTAAACTGGAACAAAAAATATACTGTGTCGCCGATAGGGGGGAAATGAAGTGACGTCATTGTGAAAAGGGTCTATTACCCCAGCTGCCGGAAAAAAAATGTAAAAAAAAATCTGAATATGCTATCTGTGAGCCACTTTTAGCCAGTAACTTACTTTCTAGTTTGACTGATGGAGAATTTAGCCAATGGGTGCATGATTCTTTCGAAATATGGTGACGTTTGTTCAGCTATTGGACACGTTTGGCTTTTAATTTCACTAATATTATCTTCATGTACATAAAAAATAAATACTAAGATTTGAAATAGTCTACAAGTTTGGATTCAGTATAAACATACTTCTATTTTCAGTTAATTCAGTTTGTCCAGTAGCTCGCCATGTACATCTGCAGACTTGAGATGCAGAGAGAAGTTGACCACGACAACGGGGTTCGAGTCCGGTGAAGAACGGTTCCAGAAAGCAGGTAAGACAAAAACAGAAGCCATTGCTGGTCCATCAGTGCTTTTGAAAACTCTATTGGTTGGGTTTATGGAAGGAGAAGGGTGGGTCAGTCAGTCGACAGCGGCCTCTGGTGGATTTACGTGAGAACAGCAGGCGTGAATGGCACTCGCAAAAGAAATTTGAGATCTCAAAAAGCTTACACAGCGGCCTCTGGTGGATTCGCGAAAACAAAAACTGCAAAAAACCCCGCCCCTGCTGGGATGTATTTGGCGCTCATCAGAAATGTATATAGGGGTACATTTTCAGAATGAGCCTGGGTTGGAAAGACAATGTTGGAGAGAGGTTGTTTGTCCTGACTTGAGCTGCATTTCTTCCAGTGTTGTTAGCAATATTGTCTGAATTGATGGAATTGTGAATGTTGAAAAGTACAGATAGGTTTTTAATCTATTATGCCATTCCTTCTGGAAAGGACTCCAGTGGTAATGATCCGCTAAATCCTATTTGGAGAAAGAAAACTACTGATGAAACACAGACAGTCATGAAATGTCCTTCACAGGGTCCAGACCTGAATATTATAGAGGCTGTATGAGATCACCTGGACAGAAAAGGATATAATAATAATAATAATAATAATAATTCCTTACATTTATATAGCGCTTTTCTAGACACTCAAAGCACTTTACACATTGGGGGGAATCTCCTTATCCACCACCAGTGTGCAGCATCCACCTGGATGACGCGACAGCAGCCATATTGCGCCAAACCGCACACCACACACCAGCTGATTGGTGGAGAGGAGACAGAGTGATGAAGCCAATTATGATATGGGGATGGTTAGGAGGCCATGATGGACAGAGGCCAGTGGGCAAATTTGGCCAGGACACCGGGGTTAAACCCCTACTCTTTTTCGAAGGACATCCTGGGATTTTTAATGACCACAGAGAGTCAGGACCTCGGTTTAACGTCTCATCTGAAAGACGGCGATCACTGAGCAGTATAGAGTCCCCATCAATATACTGGGGCGTTAGGACCTACACAGACCACAGGTTGAGCGCCCCCTGCTGGCCTCACTAACACCACTTCCGGCAGCAACCTAGCTTTCCCATGTCTCCCATCCAGGTACTGACCGCTTAGCTTCAGTGGGCTACCATGTGATATGACACTCTAAGCTTAAAGAAGAAAGTACTAAAAGCCTGATATTACACAGCACATTATTTCAGAAAATGTCAGGACAATAAGAACAAAACAGGTGCCAAGGGAAGCCACATTAAACATAGACTTTAGCTTGAAGAGGAAATGTTGTACTGCTGTTGTTTTTTTGTACATATTTCCTATATTTTGGTTGGTTTTTAATAAAGAGACTGATTGATTATATATTGTGCCAAAGCCTTAGGCCGACAAACCTGGCATAGTGCTTGGGACTTTTGCACAGTACTGTATATATTTAAATTTTGCTTATTGATCATCCTATTTCATGCTGAAATATGACATAAGAGTAGTTTTGGGTTGCGAATGCCATCTCATGTTGACTTTATTATTTGTGCCTGAAACGCCTGTAGCATTTGTCAAGTTCTGACTATGTAAAGTGAAAGATCTCGTGCTACAGTTGAGCGCCAAACTACACTGTTGCCTAAAATGAGGTGACAGATGTCACAATCAGAAATCTGTTGGGACCCTGTTGGGGGGGGGGGGGGGGGGGGGGGCTCTGCATCAGCAGGCTCCTGATGAGATGAGTCATCTGTGTAAAAAAACAAAACTTGCTGTTGTGGAGCTTTGCTTTCAGGAAGTTTGTGCTGTTTTGTGATTTTGTTTTAACCTTGTTTACTTTATTTAGTCTTGACAGATGACCTGCTACCTTTCTCCTTGTGGCCAGGCAACAGCTTTTGGATGACAGGAGCACAGCGGGACACCATTAACAAACGTTTTCATGTTTTATGGGAACTTCCCATAGATTTTATACTGTACAGACTTCTTACCTCAGCCCTTACAGAAAACATTCTGCATTTTTACATTTTCAAAAGATTTATGATTTACTTTTTTCCTCATGGGGAACAAAACATATTGCCACAAGGTCAAGGATTACTGGTATTACTGGGGACATTTGGTCTCCACTACATGGTGAATACCACCCTTACGAAAATTAACCATAGTTTTATTGCAATAGTCATATGGCATTTGAAGTAAAACCATAATAACTATGAAATTAACCGCAGTTTTACTATGGCATTTGAAGTAAAATCATAGTAACTACAAAATTAATCATAGTTTTACTGTGGCATTTAAAGTAAAACCTGAACTACAAAATGTAACATGGTTTTACTATGGCATTTTAAGTAAAACAATAGTAAATACAAAATGAAGCATATAGGTTTATTATGGGATTTGAAGTAAAACCATAGTAACTACAACATAAACCATGGTTTTACAATGGCATTTAAAGTAAAACCATAGTAACTACAAAATAATCATAGTTTTACTATGGCATTTGAAGTAAAACCATAGTAACTACAAAATGAAGCAGTTTTACTATGGAATTTAAAGTAAAACCATAGTAAATTCAAAATGAATCATGGTTTTACTACGACATTTGAAGTAAAACCATATAGTAACTACAAAAAGAAGCATAGTTTTATTGTGGCATTTGAAATAAGACCATAGTAACTACAAAATGAAGCATGGTTTTACTACAGCATTTGAAGTACAACTGTAATAACCACAAAACTAAGCATTTTTTTACTATGGCATTTGAAGTAAAACCATAATAACTACACAATGAAGCATAGTTTTACTATGGCATTTAAAGTAAAACCATTTTTGTAAGGACACACAATCACGCACGCACACACACACATATTTTGTAACCTTGTGAGAGAGCCAATCCATTTTTTAATCCATAGCTTCTGCAGGCATAATATGACAAATTCATCTTCTTATGCAAATGAAAGTGACATTTATCATGACATGCATTGCAAGGCTCAGTCAGACTAGAAGACTCAATAAGTCCAACTGGATCTGTCACAGTGCTTAAGTATGGATGAGAACCAGTAGGGCAGCATTATTACTATTTCTCGGCACTACAGATTACAAGCACCACTATGAAATTGCCTGTGAAAACGGTCATAAAAGACACATCTCTGTCCTATGCCATTAGATTTCTTTATCCTACCAAAAAAAATGTGATTTAGGTGCTTTTTTTAGTTTGTCACGTAGTGCTAACTAATGAACTTACAAGTACTGATGTGTTGTTTTTCCACTTTGCTTTTCAGCACTTGCGTCACAAGTGCATTGCCACAGGTTGTGGTGAGACATGAAAGCTCCGTGCTTCAACTGCCTCCATAGCAACAGTGAAACATCACAATTTGCTAAACCTTAATTTAAGCAGACTGGCTTCTGCAGGCACTTTCAGGCTCTTGTGTTTTCCCCTCGCTGTGCTCTGCTGAAAACTGGCTAACAGCGGTAGTGTGTATATCGATATGGCTTTGCATTTCTCAGTAGATATATGTTAAGGCATTCATTTATGCTTGTTGTTTTGTCCTTTGTGCAATAAATGGGTAACACTTATAGAGCATATTTTTAATTCTACAAGGGGAGGAGATAGGATAAAAAGATTAGAGAGAAACCTTTTGGATCTATACATTAAAAGCGACTAGATTTCCAGGCTTAAATGGTGAATTCGATTTTTCTCCTTTTTTGTAAGAATTTTTTTATATGTTATACAGACTTTTATTATTTATTGTTGAATGGGTATGTATGTGTACGTGTATGTATGCATTTATATGCATGTATGGGTATATGTGTATATATGTATGTATGTATGTATGTATGAGTGCATATGTGTATGTATGTACATGCATGTTTATGCGCATTTATTGGTATACTATATTTGTTTATCTATATATACATTTTTATTTCATTGCGGTTTCAATCTATATATATATATATATATATATATATATATATAGAGAGAGAGAGAGATTGAAACCGCAAGGAAATAAAAATGTGAGTCAGGATATATATATATATATTCATTCATTTTCTTTTCGGCTTAGTCCCTTCATTAATCTGGCGTTGCCACAGCGGAATGAACTGCCAACTTATCCAGCATATGTTTTACGCAGCGGATGCCCTTCCAGCTGCAATCTATCACTGGGAAACCCCCATACACTCACATTCACACTACGGACAATTTAGGTTACCCAATTCACCTATAGCGCATGTCTTTGGACTTGTGGGGGAAACCGGAGCACCCAGAGGCAACCCACGCCAACACGGGGAGAACATGCAAACTCCACACAGAAATGCCAACTGACCCAGCCGAGGCTCGAACCAGCAACCTTCTTGCTGTGAGGTGACAGCACTATACCCACTGCGCCACCGTGCAACCCAATTTCAGAAATAATATAAATATTTTTCATTAACTTCCAGCCTCAGCTGTATCCCTTCTAGCAACAACCGATCTCAAGCCGTGGTCACACCAGAGTTTGAACATGCGAAATTCTGTCGTATGGCACTGTGAAAAAAACAAGATGATTAGGCATTAATAAAGTGAGCGAGTTTTATTTTACTGTTTTTTATTTTACATTCCTGTACAGAGAGGTCCTGTTTTTATCTTCTATTGGTCTCACCCACGTGATGTGATTTTGCAGGTCAGAGTTCACCATGCTTTATACCTTGGAATGCAGCGACATACAAAACTTATTGCACTTACTTAAGTCTATAGGGCAAAAAGTGCAGTGGCTTTACTCATCTGATTAGCGATTCACCACACTTGTGCACTCCCTCATTAGTCCTCTTTATAAGCAGTTACACTTCACTAAACCAGTGTCTGGTCTATGGTTCACACACTTGAACTTACCTGACTTCCATATCTCCACTTACCTGGATGTTTTTATCTCCTCGTCTTGTGGTCTCTTTATCTTCTGTGTTCCCCTGAATACCTTTCCCCGAATACCTTTCCCCAGCAAAAAAAGTCTTACAGATAAGCAAGAATGCCCATAATGGTATTAATAACTACCAGTTCTGGACCCGTTTACAATATTGTCAAATAAACTTACCTGGCTATTGCCTGATCCTGTCTCCAGTCTCCCAATGTGTGACACCCATAAGCACACTGCTTTTGTGATTTTTTTGTCTTTGTATTTTTCTCAGTACCTTGATCTATACCTTATGCTTCCTTAAGGATTAAATCAAGATAGAAGCAAAAAAAAAAATGTCATTGCTCATTTGTTGCTTTTTTTAATACCTCTGGAGACTTAAGTTTTCATGAAAAATGGAACTTGTGAACACCTTGAATATTTCTCTAAAAACTGCTGGGAGGATTTGAACTACAATTCAGAAGTCATCCCATTATTTAATTACTCTTTTCTTTTTAATACCCATTGTAATTATTTCAATTATTTAATCAAAAGTTGATCTATGATTTCTTTCTTCAAAATATACTGCTCAAAAAAATCAAGCGAACACTTAAACAACACAATGTAACTCCAAGTGTTCCCCTTATTTTGTGACTGCTAAATATTCAGTTTTCCTCAGAAATGTAAGTAATTCTTGCTATTTTAGGTTGACATTTATAAAAAAAAAATTATTTGATGATTTTGGATGTCATGTTCTGTCTATTTTGTTTTCTCTGACTGTTATATTTAGGTTAGGTTCATTTTCTGTTACCATAGTTGATTATCTAATTGAGTTGCTTATTATCTTGTTTCCCTGTTTATATAATCCTGTCTTCACATGCTATCGGAAATTCCCAATTTCCTACTTCCCACTAACACGCTCATAATTACAAGATCATATTCCAATGCTTTGATTTCAGAAAGAATAGGATCCCCATGGTTTATTCTAGCTTATTTTAAAGCCAAAACATATTTCAGATATTCACATTTAATATATTTAGCATTCCATTTGTCACTGTTTTCACAAAGTTAGGTTTTTGTAGTTTACACAGAATCATTATCAAAAACTTGCACTTTGTAACCCGTCTTCAAAGTTTGAGAGTCACAAAAAGCTCTTGTAAGCTACTAAATAATTTGTACGTTTTCTGTTTTTAGCTGTGTAATGTAAATGTACTCTAAATAGGGTCAATTATGATCTATACCAGGGGTGTCCAAACTTGGTCCTGGAGGGCCGGTGTCCTGCATAGTTTAGCTCCAACTTCCTTCAACACACCTCCCTGGACGTTTCTAGTATACCTAGAAAGAGCTTGATTAGCTGGTTCAGGTGTGTTTATTTGGGGTTGGAACTAAAATATGCAGGACACCGACCCTCCAGGACAGAGTTTAGACACCTCTGATCTATACTAATTGAACTTTCAATTGCTGTGCTAATGTTTAGCTAAGACTTTTTATCTTTTCATTTGTGATTGACTTAAAATGGTGCGGCACGGTGGCTCAATGGTTAACATGTCACCTCACAGCAAGAAGGTCGCTGGTTCGAGTCCCGGCTGGGCCAGTTGGCATTTCTGTGTGGAGTTTGCATGTTCTCCCCGTGTTGGCGTGGGTTTCCTCCGGGTGCTCCGGTTTCCCCCACAGTCCAAAGACATGCGCTATAGGTGAATTGAATGAACTAAATTGGCCGTAGTGTATAAGTGTGTGAATGTGAGAATGTATGGGTGTTTCCTAGTACTGGGTTGTGGCTGGAAGGGCATCCACTGCGTAAAACATATGCTGGAATAGTTGGTGGTTCATTCCACTGTGGTGACCCCTAATATATAAGCTGATGGAAAATGAGTGATTGACTTAAAACTATGATCTCACACTTCTTGTCCTTGAGAGCCTTTTTGAATGTGCCTGCTTCCTTCCACCTTTTCGGTAATTCTTGGCTCCTTATTTTGTCTTTAGGGACTCCAGCAGGACACAGTCATGGCTTGTGTGTAATTTTGGCTTGCCCTACTTTTCCAGGGATGTTTAATTGCTTGTCTGTCCGCCTGCCTCCCCATAGGTATTGTGTTCACCGGTAGTATTTGGGCCTACGGTTAAAGTCTCATGCATGCATTTTTCCAAATAAGAGGACAGATGAATTATTTAGCTTTTCTTTTTTAATGAATGTGTTTGTAAAAGGGTCTGTATTTTGAAAATTCTTAAAAGAAGTCTGTATTTTGAAAAAGGGGCAGCGGAACAAATGTAAAATATTTTTAGGTTTGGTCGTTTGTTAGGGATTAAGAAAGTATTACATTTAAGGGGCTATACCATACCTGTCAACCCTCCTGTTTTTCCCAGGATTCTCCAGTATTTTACAATTGTATCCCGCTATCATTCCGTATTTTCCCGTATTTTTAATCTTTCTATGAAGGGTGGCAATAAACATTAAAGAGCTGATCCTCCCTATGCAACCTATACCGCCGAACCACCAGGGGATGCCCCTTGCTCTTAAATGTGAATCTGTTCTGTGCTTTCATTTTATTTAGGCTTGAAAACACTTTGAAATATTAAAACGGCAAAATTCCCTTCCTTTCCATTACAGGCGCCATTACCCCTCCTATGCAATCATCAAAACAGTCAGTTCATGTAGCGGTGTGTGACTGTCACACGCGCTCCATAGTGATAAATAGACGCTGTTTCCAAAATGGATTCTGTAACGTTACACGCGATTTGAAGTGGAGCGAAAGTGGACACTCTGGTTTTTGGGTGTGTTTGAACAGACATATACACATAATAATAATAATAATAATAATAATAACATCCAAACATGTCGATCTTGGTGGGTTTTCTTTTAAACACAACAATTTTTGTCTTAAATGAGCATAAACAGTTAGGAAAGTAATGCTTTCATTATAGATCTGTGCATTTTTAAAGTGACACCTTTGTTATTTAGTGTAATCAAACTAAATCTATATGAGAGAGTTATTGGCTGCTCTTTATTCAGAATGTTTAAATTATACACTGAAGAAAAGGTTAATGAGATTTGACAACTTGATTCAATTTCTTTAAAATAGCTATTAATTTTAATAGGCTAAACTTTAATTTATTTGCAGCTTTTTCTAATGTATATGTATGCTATTCTATCCTTTGTAAATAATAAGATTTATAATAATAAAATAATATAACATATTACTGACCGTTTCAACTGTTTATTTACAATGAAACAGCTCCAGATGAACAGATTTAGTAATTTGGGGATTTTTTATTATCCCTTATTTTCACATCCCAATGTTGACAGGTATGGGCTATACTGAAGAATTTTCATTCAATTGCCTTTAATATTTTATTGCCAATGTGAGAACAGATCCAATTTTTCCAAAAATGTACATAAAAAAATTCTATACCAAATTTATTGTAATCAATCTATGATAACAATGTAATTTTCAATGCTATCTCACGATAATCTATAGTGGCTAATTTAGTGGCACTTTTTTTAGTGGCTAATTCGTATGAATTTGTAGGATCTCATTCGTACAATTTAGTATGACTAGCTCATCCCCCAATGATGGTTGGGTTTAGCGGTGGGGTTTGGTGCCACGCCTCCGTTTAAAAATCATGCGTTTTCATGACTGAGCTCGTATGAATTTGTACAAATTAGCCACTAAACTGACAAAACGTAAAATATTTACGTTTCCTCTTGAGATCAGGGGTGCATTTCCCAAAACCATCGTTAGCCAACTAAGGTCGCAAGTTTCGTCGTTACAAACATAGTTCGTTGACTGGCGTTTCCCAAATCCATCGTTTCAATAAACATTCGCAAACTGCGTCGCAAACTTGTATGATTGCAACTACACCTCTAGAGCTGTAGTTAGCTATAGCTGTAGCCCTATATGTGCCGTTTACATATATTTCAATGAATATGGAAAACGAGTGCATGTTTTACCAAAACTAATATTGGATTTTTTTTTTTAAATGTGTGTGTAAAACAATATAATTTGCACAAAAATTATGGTGTTTTTCTCTAAAGAAGTTGTTACTCCACCCCATTTAGAGCGTCATTGTGGACGTTTTCCATTATAACTAATGTGGTTCAAACGATGGATCTGCGACAAAGCAACTACGGTTTTGGGAAACACTCATCACTACATTGTTCTTTTCCCAAACAATGCATCGTACTATGATAGTTCAGTGCCGAGTTACATTGTTGTTTGGGAAACGCACCCCCAAACGCACATATTTCATCTGTTGACAGAATGCTGTTGAGGTTTTTTGAATTATTGAGAGAGCACAATACATCTAAATATGGTTCACAGTTTGCATGGGGTCTACATTTTTGTAATTAGTATATCACTGTAGGGGAATTTATAACTTTAAGAAATCAGCTGTACATATATCCAGCCTGATCTTATGAGGAAACGTAAACTATTTTACGTTTTGGCAGTTTAGTGGCTAATTCGTACGAAAACGTATTATTTTTAAAAGGAGGCGTGGCACCAAACCCCACCCCTAAACCCAACCGTCATTGGGGCATGAGCAAATCTTACTAAATTGTATGAATGAGATCGTACGAATTCATACGAATTAACCACTAAATCAAAAAGTTACGAATTGCTGTGAGATAACGTTTGTGTATGACCTGGTTATATATAAATGTATAATAATAATAATAATGCCAGCTACATGTTGATATAAAATACAGCTATTTTAATTTTCTGAGAGCTAACTCTTTAAGCAAATATTTATATTTAATGCAAACCTGTGAAAATAAAGACCTAGTCATGATAAAATGCATTGTCAAATTGGATATTGAAATATATTGGATAGATGTTCTAACTCTGAACGGACTTACACCCAATGACATCACACACGTTTTACTGGATTGTTGGTATTGATGGAATTGAAAGCTGCTGCGTGCATGAACAGTTGACATCAGACGGCAATACAGTTCAGTGGGCTTTGCACTTTTTTTCAACCCTATTGCCTTATCAGAGCCTAGGAGGGCTATTAAACCAAATCTAGTGGGAGAACAATCACCAGTACAGCTCTTACACACTGAATCTATTCTGAGACCGCGGTTCATCTCAGTGTCTGAACTGCAGCAGTTGTCTTTGTGTCAGCTCTTCATAGTACAGCTCCATTCTCATTAATTACCATAGTCAATTAGCAATTAAAATAGCTGTTAATGAAACCTTCTTCTTTCCACCCACCTCTAGGCACAAGAGAACAGTTCAACATTCCTGTCAAATTCAATAGAGATGGTGCAGTGTAAGAGGCCCTTTCATTGATAAATGAACAAAGAGCTGCTTTTATTATTGAAATGGGCAAGGTTATTGGTCGTATAAGTCAGGGTTATATAGTATATACCTTTAAATATGACATCTAAGTTTCAGAAGTTAATAAAGGACATCTTTCCTTGTTTGCCTAGAAAATGACGCTCCACATCACTCACATATTGTGGTTGAAAAACAACAGACAATTGGAAAGATACAAACAGAAAAAAAGTCAACCCAGGCTCATTCTGAAAACGTACCTCTATATACATTTCTGGAGAGCGCCAAATACGTCCCAGGAGGTACTTTTTTTGCAGTTTTTGTTTTCGCGAATCAACCAGAGACCACTGTGTACGCTTTTTGAGATCTCAAATTTCTCTTGCGAGTGCCATTCGCGCCTGCTGTTCTCACGTAAATCCACCAGAGGCCGCTGTCGACTGACTGACTGACCGATCGACTGACGCACCCTCCTCTTTCCCTAAACCCAACCAATAGTGTTTTCAAAAGCACCGATTGACCCACCCACCCACTTCCCTAAACCCAACCGACAGTTTTAAAAAGCAATCCATAAAAAGAAAAGCCCTCGCCTGATTCTTACCACGTTTTCAGATTTTACCACATTCTCACCCTGTTATTTACTTGTTTATTTTTTTGCCTTCTGTTTTTGTCTTACCTGCTTTCTGGAACTGTTCTTCGCCGGACTCAAATCCTGTGGTGATGGTCAACTCCTCTCTGCATCTCAAGTCCGCTGACGTACATGGCGAGCTACTGGACAAACTGGTAGCAGCGGGAAAGCCGTCCATACGGAGTTAAGCGGTCAGCTGGTAAGCACAAAAAGGAACGGCGTCATACCGCCCCATAGCGTTCATTTTAAAGACGAAATGGAGCCATACATACCTCTGGCTACATAATTCGCGATCTCCAGAAATGTATATAGGGCTACGTTTTCAGAATCAGCCTATGTTGAAAAAAGTCATGTTTATCTATGATCTTAGCATTCTTGGATTCTAATCTAATCTTACCAGATTAGAAGGCAATACAAATGTCTCAGTGTCTGAATATATGTAATGTTCATTGCAAATTTAGATATGAAATCTTGCCACTATTGAGGTGCTTTTACATTGCACGGTACAGCGTGGTTCAATTTGATGTGGCTTATTTTGGGAGGCTTTTCCATTGCATTCTTTATCTAGTACTGTTTTTTTTTTTTTTAGTACCACCTTGGGTGAGGCTCCAACTGAGCCATACCATTACCAAAACATGACATATATTAAGTGAAGTTTCACAAACTAATTTCGAGAGGAGCATGTGATATGATTGATCTCAGCTGGTCTCTCATCTGTAATCATTAGTAATCGGATCATTTCAAATTCACTATAAATAGCCAGACAAGCATTACTCTCTCATCTTCGTTTTTTTGAAGACCGCTCTCGCTACAAAAAACGCTCCAGCTTCAAAGCTTCTTGCAGAATCGCACCACCAAACCTATAATTTGGAAAAGAACTGATAAACAATTCGGCGAGAGCCCCGCTCTTCCCAAAAAGTCCAGCCGAAGCTCAGCACCACCCAGCCTCACCAGGACTACAAATCAAGCCCGAAGCCCCCGCAAAAAACAGCTGGCCCACCTGCTCTTCTACAAGTCAACCACAATGCCGTCAAAGATCTTCCTCTCCTTCCAACTTATACCACCTCCTGCTCTTCCCATGCTCATCCTACGCATGCCTTCAACCCAATCTCCAGCAAGCTGACAGTCCAGGAACTCTGTCAGAATCCCTCATACATCAGAGATTCCGGCATCTGAGCCGTTGCATAAGCCAAACTCTGACAACAACCAAAGAAAGATATAACAGAAGAAACTCACCCTTCAAGCCTCCCGTCCGTCCACAGATCCATATGCAACACTGCAAGGGTCCAGGCAATCAAATTCAGTAAAATACTTAGTCCATATCGCACTTATTTGTTTATAAACATCCATGGAATACAATGCTATCATTTCAAACTAGTATCCCGATTTACTAAATCTATAACACGTTCGGGAGAGTAACGTCCTGCCTTACGTAAACATTACTACTATTTTGAAAACAAAATGGCCGCCGACCTCTGCACTCTTGTGATTGACATGTCATTGAACCAATAGCTGGATCAAAGAAGTGCTACAAACCACCAACATCCAAGGAGCTTTCACAACAAGAATCAGTCCCGCCCTCTCTTTGACATGAATGGACCAAGTCAGTCGCAACGAGTATTAATCGAGCATGTTAAATATGAGTGTTTAAAGTATAGAGAAGAGAGAAAGGTAAGGAAAATAAAAACATTGGGTACTTACTGGGACATGAGTTCAACAGCGACAATGTAAGGTATAGGATTTTTTACAGGGTTAGATAAACGCATGTAATATAAATTTAAATAATTAATGTAAATAAAATAAGTGCTCTGTTTAAGTTCTGGAGATTAATGAGCTCAGCGTTGAGGGGGGAGGATCTGAACACGCAGCGCCAACCGATTCCTGAGCTCAGAAAATTGTGAGATTGAAACAATGGCAAACAAGAACAACAGACTCTGTTTTCATAAGTACAGTAGAGAAGTGATATGCATGAAAATGCAGTTCGCCATTAATAAAGAAGAAGTTGCAATGACCTTGAATATGACTTCGGCCAGATAAGCATAGTTATAGTTATACTAAGCATAGTTATTTTTCACTACGATCAAAGTAGTTAAGTATTGATTAAATGAGACATTGTTTTTAAAGTCCAGGGTTTTGATGACATCATAGATAAAAATAAAAAATAAAAAAATCATATTGAGTAGAAATCTGACTGTATCATGCCATAGCAACGCATGCGTCCATTCCATACACAAGGAGCGTCACGAGACAGTTTACATGTGCAAGTTGTTGGTATCGGTGTCGGTGGTATAATGGCAAGGAAACGAGCAAACAACTTCCCGCTCGACAGTGATGAATCAGATGAGGACATTTCTGACGAATGGAGTAATGTTTCATCCGTTGACTCTGCTGTAGATACATTTGCATTTTTAAGCAAATTTACAGGATCGTTAAAGGGTTAAAACTCTACTACATCATCACTTCACTACCCCGCATTCAAGAGGAACCTCCAGGATACTAGCCCATGCCACGCTCCATACCCTCAGCCCATTATCTCTCTGCCAGAATAAGATCAACCTGGACTGTCAAATAAAATGGCAAGAAAGCCACGCCCCAACTGAATATTCCAGGATCACCCTCGCCACAATAGCACTGTCCATCAATCAGACATTCCCTTGGACAATAGTTAAAAAATAATAAATAATAAATAAATGGCTGATTCTCTCTCTCTTGCCTCCCTTTCAGGAAACTCAGCAGCTGGCTCCAGAAACTGCCTCCTACAACCATCCCTCCCTATTCAGATATTATACTCCCATGAGCCACCCCTTGCAAAACACCTCCATCTCCCTCAGTCTACAAGCTGTCGCCCCTAGAACTCTCCATATCTCACAGCATTTAACGCATTCAAACACTTCCAAAACCCTTACAACACACCATTTTCCAAGTTTCCCCACTCACTAATATATAATTAATTTCCCACCTCCATTCAAATGCATTTCACCCATCACAAAGTTACCTATCCATTCATACAGACCGCATCCTTGATGCTATGTTTACCCTTCCATTTGGTGTCCTGAGATCATAGGTCTCAGGCTCATTTCCTGGGGGAGGCCGCGGCTCTGTGCGGTTTCGCTCTGGCCCTGTTCGGGTACGGCTGGTGCAGCTGGTCGGGGTGTCTTGGGCGCCTCGATTGGTTGGGTCAGGCGTGTTTGTTCGGGGATGGGGCGGGGCTGTGGCCCTTCGGACGTCGAATTTGAGACCTATACCTTAGATGCTTAATCACCTTAGGTGGTGCGAAATCACCATAACTTCTAATTTCAACATAAGAATACACCCTACCATCCCAGATCTAACCCTGTTCGATGAGGAAACAAATTCTTTCCTCACACTTCATTTACATATTCGGGACCCCTCCTCCACACGACCCTTCCAAACACTTTAACATGTCTACATTCTAGGAAAACCCAAATCCCTGTCCCCCCCCCCCCCCATTTTTAGACAGCACAAACCACCCTGTAACACACTTTTTATTCCAAAAACACCTCAAGCAGTCTTTCACCTTCAGGCTTCCCACACATACTCCAGTTACTCATTTAGAATAGGAGCTGCCATCACAATAGCACACAAGGGCTCTCACAACAGCACATACAGATCATGGGAGGCGGTGTTCCGAATGCCTTCAAAAGCCATCTCAAAGAAGCTCAAAAGACCCTCACCAGCCAACAACCTCCTTCTAGCACCCAAGGGGCAAGGGCACGACCTAGACACGTTGATTACTCAAGGGCGAGGGCATGACCCAGCCACATCATGCTGTCAAGGGCGAGGGCATGACCCAACCACATCGATTACCCAAGGGCGAGGGCATGACCCAGCCACATCAATTACCCAAGGGCGAGGGCATGACCCAGCCACTTTCTCTTCCCTTTTTTCCTTCCAGCTCTGAGTATCACTCAGTTTTCTCCCTTAACCACTCACCCAACTCCCGCAGGAGTTTTTCCCGCCCAAGACTCCCCTGTCACCCCCGCCCACTCCGGCCCATTTCCGCAGGAGTCTCCACTGCCCCCTCCTTTATCCCTGACTCCCGCTGGACCCCGCCCCACCCATGGCTCTGACTTCCGCAGGAGTGTTACCCCGAGCTTCGACTCCCGCAGGAGTCATCTCACTGCCCTAGCTATGTCCTAGCTTTTATATATATATATAAAAAATATATATTTTCATCTTTGTTATATATATATATATATATATATATATATAT